>JABFPN010000046.1:0-90317 GCA_022817305.1 Leptoteleia sp. ZL-2020 | reverse complement strand
GTTATTCGTTTTTATTAAAATGAATGAGAATTAATTGATGTTGTTGATTCAGCACATTTTCTCAATCTGGGAGATTATTTAACAATGATGTAACTGAATTTTTATCATTAGTTTCAAGCAAATTTAGGGACCGCGTTTTTTAGGTGTTAAAAAAACGCGGTCCCTAAATTCGCTTAAAATTGATTTAAAAATTCAGACTTTTTAATTGAATACAATTTTCCCATGTCTAAAAAATATGCTGAATAAATTGCAAGCATCAAATCAGCATTTACAGAATAATAATTACAAAAACACTAACTCCGTGGCAGCAGACTTACTGCATCACCTTAAAAGCGTTCCGAAACACACAATTCTGAACGCCCTGCTATCGGAAGTACCCAGATTTTTTATTTAAATAAAAATAGATTATTGCCATTCAATAATCTAGCAATTAGAAATCTTTAATAAAAAAAAATATTCTAATCGGTATTTTTAATATTATAGTTTTGCTAGTAGGTAAGATCCTGTGATACCGCTATGAAAAAAAAACTAGTTCTATCACTATCAGAAACTAAACCCACAGTTGGCAACACTATTTTTATTTGAAACAATTTTACAAATTGAATAAATAAATAATAATAAATATTTAATTATAATTCAAATTTATCTCCTTTTCCAACCTTATTTATGATAAAGAAAATTTTGTTTCATTATTAACTTCCTTTTTATATTTTTAATATTGAAAAGTACCAGTGGAATGGAATTGTATTTACCGCCGACATTTAAATTTACCGCCGTAATATTCCAGATGGCGGTAATATCAGTGTATAAAAGTATACTCATTCGGATTTCCGAAGTCTTTACTTCGTATACGGTGGTGTTACGACGAATAGATATTTGGTGGTTATTAGTTCTTCAACTGTGTATGAAGTCATTATTGATCATTACAGAGAAGAACGCAGAAGAAGTTGCACGTGAAATTAAGAAGAAAAACATTGTTTAAATTCAAAATGTCGTATCAATTGTATAGAAATACAACCATCGGTAGTACTTTGCAGGAGAGCCTCGATGAATTAATTCAGGTTAGAATTTCTTTAAATAATTCATATTGCAGTCTTTTTTTTTGTTTTTATTGGATAAACATGCGTATCCTTGTTTTGTTATTATTCTTTTAAAACAACACGTAGACTACATTGTATATTAAAAAACATTATTTCTCTAATTATCTCGACGTTTATTAAAATAATTTCTTTAAATAATTCATATTGCAGTGTTTTTTTTGTTTTTATTGGATAAATATTCGTGTCCTTGTGTTATTATTATCAATTTAATGTATATTAAAAAACAATATGTTTTAACAACAATATTTCTTATAAACAATATTTCTTTAATTATCTTGTTATAATTATAATTCATGAGTGTTATTATTAATCAACTCGTTTATTAATAGATTTGTATATGATAGTTTTATCAACATTAAACTAAATCTATGACTTTTTAATTTAGTCAAATAGTTAAATAGATTATTTTAATTACACTCATGCATTTGTTTTTTACTTATTTTCTCCTCCACATATATTGCTTCTTTTTTTCCAAACATCTGCTGAGGTCTGACTAATCAGACGAAAACACAAAACCCACCGAACAAGTGTATTTTCCTATAAAATTTTCTGCGTTATATGTTATTATTATAAAGGATATTAAAATATAGATATTTAATGAAGCTATTAACAGCAGATGAAATCCTAATCATAATTATTATTATTATTATAAAAAGTTTAATTATATTTTTTGTTTAAATTTATTTCAGTATGGACAGATCACCCCACAACTAGCTATCAAAGTTTTACTCCAATTTGATAAAGTTATTAACACGGCACTTGCTAGCAGAGTGAAGTCAAGATTAACATTTAAGGTAAAAACAATTTTATTATTTAAACATTTGTTTAGAGGTTACTGAAGGGGAAATGTTAGTATTATAATACAAGTTTTTTTTTTTTCATATTAATTCTATAATTCAATAAATATATTATTAATTCATATATCATATATTCATATATTCATTCAATAAATATAATATTAATTTATATTATTAATTCAATATATATACTATAATTCAATAAATCATTAAAGTATCATTATTTTAGTAAAACAGGATGGAAACAGGGCAGTTTCCATGCATGTGTTACAAAAAATCTATTTTAACGTACGGAATGCAAATAATGTTCGAATTTAATCGATTTATGATGTAGTAATAATTGAAAAAAAGTAAAAAAAAACAACTAATTATAATTCAGTATTAATTTTACTTCAGTTCAGTATTAATAATAATATTATTCTAATTGTAGTTTAATCAGAAAACAACTTCATCTTATACTCATATTAAATTATTGTTAAATTTATATTTTGTTTCAGGCTGGAAAATTAAACACTTACAGATTTTGTGATAATGTTTGGACGTTCATGCTTAAGGATGTTGAATTCAGAGAAGTTCAAGAAGTTGCTATTGTAGATAAAGTTAAAATTGTTGCCTGTGATGGTAAAAGTAAGTATGAAATAGCATTTTAAAGTTGTTATAAAATATGTTTAAAAGTAAAATATTTTATGAACTAATAACTAATTAAAATAAAATTCAATATATATATATATATATATATATATATAAATAGTTATATATATTTAAAATGTAGCAGATATATTTTTATGAATTTTAATATACATCAGAAATCTATATTTTTAAATATATTTTTATGATACAAAAAGAAACTTCCATATAATCAGTAAAACCAGTTCCAAAAGATAGCTTTCTAATAAATGTTACAATCCATATAAATTGATCAACTAATTATTAATTATTCAAATACTTGCAAATATCTGCTTGGTAAGAATTTGGCTAATATATAATTCATTAACAAGTGATGTTTTATTGTACAACATAATTTATAATATGATTAAAGAACATCTTGTTTTTACCATATATGTATATATATAATTGGTTTAGTGTACTTTATAAATAATTCTATTATTAATATAGTTTTTATTTGTAAATAGGACGTATCCTTTGGACTCGACAAATAAATAATTATAATTTTTTTTTTTTCAGTTGTTGATGCTGATGGTGCTCCAAAACGATAACATTCGCTGGTGTAAACATGAAGATATATTTGAATTTATCATTTATAGAATATAAATCCTTTAACTTATATTTTTCTAGGAGCACTTACAAGACCTCGCATGCTCCAATCTTCCGAGAATGATTAGCTCAAATTAGCAATATTCGAAATTGCAAGCATAAATTTCTATTACTATTTAAATTGTTTCCATTCACAAAGGCTATATGTGATTTGATAACATTATTCTTCAACATAAGGCCAAATTCTACACTGAGAAAAATTCATGAGCTACTTTCAATTCCACGGTGAGCTTACGTATAATTGTTAAAGTGAAACGAATTGTGCTGAAAACAAGTGAAAATAATCGTTAAAATCAACTTCATCAAGTACTTGTTATAGTTTTTCTTCAACAAACCCCAATCAGCTCTGAAATCAAGACTCTTGGAGTTGATTCAATTATATATCAGTTGTTATAAGTTCTTCGTGGAGTTGACTGAACTCCACCAATATGACTTGACTGAAGAAATATCATACATTTGTTTAAATCTCAGCATGGAGTTGTGCGTATTTAAGTTCACGATGGAGTTGACAGTAGCGAATATCGTTTGATTCAAACCTCTTTTTTTTTCAGTGTACGGTTTAATATTATTGTATAAAAGAAAAAATGTTCCAATATATGTTGAGACAAATAAAATTATGTAAAATGAACACATGCGTAACGTCATGTATAAAAAAATGCATATGTTCATTTTTAAACGTGTATTTGTCATATTTTAAAAGAGTGAAATATAGCATAATAAAAGCTTACACGAGTAAATAAATAAAATAACGATGAACAAATATGGGACATTTAAATCTCGAAACCTGAAATCATTTTAGCGATTTCAAAGTTATAATTGTATTCATAAAAAATATACAATGCATATTTCCATGAATTGTTTGTAAGTCGTTCTGAAATATACATTAATTATGTATTTTCTAATGTTCACGCATTACAAACTGTCTTTCATAAATAATAAATTTCTAATCAAATCGTATTTACTCTTTTTTATCGTACAGTTCTGTTCTGAAGTTTATTACTGTGCTTTCACTTGTAAATTAAAATTATTATTTATGGAATATGTGCATTTTAAACTTATGGTAAATTCAAATTTTATGATACAAGTGTCAGCAATAAGCTATATCATTATATTCCGCGTTACATGGTAAATAAAGTAAATTCACGCAATTGTAATCATTTCTGATTTTGATGGCATTAGAAATGATTTCAAGTCAGTTTTGTGTTCATCATCCAATGACTGCTGAAACGTCCATTACTATATTCAAACGAACCTCAATTAGAAAAGTAAGATTCAACTCATAAACGACTTACAAACAGATGTTAATGTTCCAAATTATTTTAAACAAACTGCAGCGTCATTTCTGTACCGCTCTGATTTTTACACAAGCGTAAACCAAAAATCGATTATCGAAATGAATGTAAGATATTTTATCGACACTGATTTTGAAAATATAACAGATTTTATTAACATACATTGTTACTTATTTACACGAAACCCGTTTATAATTTATACATTTCTCTTTTTTCGCAAGATTTAATTCTTATATCGTACAACTGCTGGTATTTTTTGCAAAAATAATGCGATAACGAAAACTACAATTCCTTAAAGCGACTTTATTCTTTTACCATTCTAAAGATAACATTAAATTTTTTCAAAGTCATTGGCCATCCAATGAGATAGACTCCTAAAATTTGGCAAGATGCGTGCGCATGTTTAAATTTATTTTGCGATCAACTTAATACTTCTTTTAAATACGACCGTACAACTTTTATACTTTATAATGAGGGGTTGCGGCGCAAAATTGTTATCATAATACCGTTGCGTGAATATTATTATTACTTTGTTATATTTTGTACGAAAACGTCTTTTTTTCCACACTGAGAACAAAATTGTATTCAAAATTACCATACCTTCTAGCGTTGGAAGGGCATTCTCTACAATGTCTGCTATTTTACCATACCATTGTGGTAAAATTTTACATATGATATAGTAAAACTTTATATTCAGTATGGTAATAATTACCATAAATCCTAGCAACTTTGCAAGATAATATAAACAATTTTACTATACCATATAAAAGATATTACATTGGTATACTAATTGTATTAACATAGACTATATCCCTTCAACCCCAGAAGGTATAGTAATTGTTATTACAACTTTTTTTACCCAATGCACCGGGACGATCGTCGGGGCAACGTCGGTTTTGTTTTCAGCCGACTGTAAAAGATTAATCTCCTGTAGTGCGTGTATCATATAACTATACTTTCACCGCGTAGTTATTTAAAAAGATGCCAAAGTAGGCATTCCCCTGCCATTAGGCTAGAAAGAAAGAAGCTTTCCCTTTCCGTGGCATCAAACGCCGGTGCCGTCGCGCTCGTAGCTTTCGCTAATCATTACTCGATCAAGGTTGATTTCGTCGGAAGCCCATTGAACTTTTCTCCTCGTTTCCATTGCGGCGTGTACGGGAATGTCGGTGACGCGGGGATTTCAGTGATTGATGTAAACTGCAACGTCGCGACGATACAACGGCAATTAACGTTAACGATGCGATTGTGCTTTTCGTTATTTCGAAATTCAGGAAGGAGATTGCGAACGCTGTTTTGCGTTTCTCCCTTTTCATCGCTGCAGGTGTCCGCTTGAGTTCCGGTAAGGACGGATCATTTTATATCTCATTCTTTTTTTCCTTTTCTTGCTCTGATATTTTTATCAATGATTTATGCACTGGAAAAAAGAATTATAATAAAAATTACTATACATTCTGACGTTGAATGGTTGTTTATACAATTACTATACTAACATAATATTTATTATATGGTGTACTAAAAATGTTTATATAATCTTGCAAAGTTGCCATGGTCCATGGTAATTATTACCATAGTGAATGTAAAATTGTACTATATCATACATAAATTTTTACTGCAATGGTATGGTAAACTACTATATCCTTCCAACATTAAAAGTTATGGTAATTTTAAATACAACTTTTTTCTCAGTATGGCATTGGTTCCAATGAATGAAAGATATTTTGAATCTTGAACAATATCTTAGATTAAATAAAGATGCACTTATTTGGAGAGAATTGTCTGCTCTTTTTTTAATTTAAGAAATTGTTCAAACTGGAACGTGCCAGTAGACTATTTTTCAAATTTGCTAACGCATTTGTATTTGTGGGTATATATGTGTCTTATGTATACTGTGCACTCAAACAAGTTGGGAGTGACCTTTTAGTAAATTAAATCATTATCACTGCCTTTTAAGTACTTTTAATGTTTAATATATTGTAACGGATGGGACCCGTACAATTTATCAAGACATATTTTTGTTATATCTATTTTGTAGGACTCTAACGTGATCACTATACTGGAACGTGTATTTATTTTATAATTACACGTGTGTTTACAAGCCAGTAGCTGGAAAATGATTAGATTGGAGTTATTTAAATTCTCCTCCTTTTTTTTTTTTGTCCATTTCACAATTTAATGAAATTTTATTTCATTGCAACAAAATCGAAGTAAATTGTAAGTACGGTATATATATATAAATGAATATACATATATGTTCGCAAATATGATTTGCTTGTTAACTTTTTGATTGAATTTGTTTGCTAAGGCAATTTGATTGAACTTTATATAAAATTTCGTTTGATAATAAGTACTTTTCCACTGACAAAATAAATTCTGGTTGAAGTAATGTGACAGTTTTTTTTACTTTATATAACGCATTTAAAATATTCACATGGAAATTCCTTAAGATTTCTTTAACTTAACTTAACAATTCTTTAAGAAAGTTTCACATATATTTGATACGTATATACAGTTGGCAATTGCATATGGAAATCATGCGTGAAAAATCCATATGGTAATCTCACGTGGAAATAACTTGTGGAAATTTCAGGTCTAAGAAATAAAAAAATTGATTCCTTTCGAGTTTCGAACTAACGTCCTTTGATTAGTTACACAGTGACTTAACCACTGCGGTTACACTATTGTTTTTGCAAGGACTTGTTAAGCAATCTATTTAAGATTAAATTAGAAAAAAAACAAGAAAGAGATTATCACATAAAAAGATGAAAAATTTCAAACAAAAAAAAAAAGTAAAATATATTGCATAAAAATAATAGGAAATCATTGTAACAAGATGAATATATTTTTGCGTACAAAAATGTATTCCTAGTAATTTTTCGAGTATCATGTGCTCGTTTTTTAATGCTGCTGACCTGCCAACAAATGAACTTCGTTCACAAACTGTCACGCGTGATATACTCAACTTTTTCTTCCTTTTAAACCGTCCGGCGTCTCAATTATCATTAATAAAACTCAGAGTGATTATGACACTGTTCATAAATGGTCAAACTAAATTTATTTAGTTCTAAACACGACTAAGAATATATATGTATAATGAGAATAGGATTTGTGCGTGCTCTGTGGACTACGGGGGAAAAGTAGATAGAACTTGTTCGTGAAATTATGAAATGGACTAAATTTTGTTTCGGATTTTAACTAAATATAAACATATATCAGTACTGGGAATTTAATTTCATATATAATGTCAATTTTAGGGCATGTTCTAATATATAATTCCATAAATATATATAGAAAACATATATATTTATGGAATACTGCTAAAATATGTGTACAATATTGTATAAATATTGCATGAATAATTTTTTCTCGTAAATATTAAATATTCCAAATATACATATGGCATGTAAGTCACATGTATGATGTGTATCGCATAATTGTACCATATATATTCACATACATGTAGCATATATGTGGCGTATATGTGACCATGTATATGGCATATATGCGAACATATATGTGGTGTATATGTGTACATACATGTGGCGTATATGTGACCATGTACATGGTATATATGTGAACATGTATATGGTGTGTATGTGTACATATATGTGGCATATATGTAGCGTATATGTAACCATTTACATGGCATATATCTGAACATATATGCGGTGTATATATAGTGCATATGTGACCATATATATGGCGTATATGTGACCATGTACATGGCATATATGTGAACATATCTGACATTAATGTTATACCATACAAATCAAGATATATGTCTTATATATGTTACATATATCGCCATATATGCAACATATACGACATATATGGGGCATATATGCGACATATACCTGTCATACATAAATTTGTACCCGGTAAATATTAAATAATATAAAAAAATACAACGATCAACAATATTTCCCACAGAAATCCCACACAATACCTAACGTACGTGACATTTTCTTTCTCCCTCCCCAGTAGCAGAATTGGCCGAGGTGGGCCGGGTTTCCAAAAAGTTGCAGCGACGCAGCATCGCAAGCGCGCCGTAGAAAATCCCCGGGGTTATACCGTGGTTGGCATGGAAGGAGTGACAGTTGCCTTTCTCCGGAGATGCCGTAGCGCGAATCATCGAGCATGTCGGGCCCACCTCCTACGAGAAGCGAGACCTTCGTTCTTTCGTTGCAACTGAGAGCAAGAAAGTCAAATCAGTTTCATGAGAGTGATCTGCATCGAGCCGAGTACAAGGTAACGCGGAGAGGCACCGCGATCACGCCTTTCTGCGGCCGACAAAATCAACGCCAATTGAAACGGTAAGATCGACGAAAACAGCGCCCCCTTAAAAAAAGAAAAAAAAAAAAGGACAAACGGCGCATTTTTATGCGAACCAATCGATCGATCGATCGTTCGGGCTGATGCCTTCGCTGGATCGACGAAATTACTTTGGTTCGAGCGCCTCGTTGGATCGGCCGTGGCCTTTAATTGGTACGACACTCATTTTGTCGAACGGTTAAATCGTCGAAACTGCAAATCGACCCACCTGCGCTCAGACGGACGAGTGTAACGAGTGGATTGGTTTTTTTTGGGGGGGTTTTTTTGGGGATTTTTTTTCCCTCTCTTGGGATCTCGTTACTTTGGGAATGACAGTGAGGAAGCTGCAGTTTGCGAGGGATTGTTAAGTCACGAGTTTCTGGGACCCGAGATGCCGGCGCACAGCGAATTCATTAGCGAAGCCACGGTCCGGCCGAAAGACCGCAGTTTGGAAGGTAAATAGGACTCGACTGAAATATTATTTCGGTGTATTGTTTTTGATAATTGTTATTAAAATAGTTTCTTTTTGTTTTTTATTATTTTTTTTTTTGTAATTAGAATGATTTGTTTTATGTTGCACTTTATGAATGCAACTGCATGTTTTGATTGGAAATATTGGTGTTTATTTTATGCAAAGTTTATTTCGGTGCACTTTACAATGTTATAATATGAAAAGTTTGGTAACAAATGTTTTATGGGTAGTATATAACCTTGTTTAACATTTTAATAATTAGATAATTGTTAAAATTATTAAACTTTTAATTATTAAATATGTACCTGTATGATTGCAATGCATTAACTAATATTTATTGTCATATCTTTTAGTTGTTTTATTTGATTAAACATTGTTTTAATTATTTAAATTTTTTTAAAATCGAACTATCCTAAAATGATTTTCCATTCTTTTCAAGGCATAAGTTTTGCAAGGCTGCTTTTCATTATATATAAAGTTATTTTTCTGTAAATTCGCAAAAATTTAGCATTTCCTAAAAATTAAAATTGAAGTAACTTGAAAATCGTCTCATGCTTCACAAAATTAAGATAAAAACATACTTAACTACAGTAAAAGTTTTGAATAAATTTCTTAGTATAAACTTTAACAAAAAATAGAGATAGTATTTTTTTAATTTTTCTATTTACCAGCATATTAGTAATTCTAATTAGATCTTTTCTCTCAGTGCAAAAAGTATTTTATAATGAGTAAACTGATAACATTTTAATAGTACATTTTAATAAATAAATAATCATAATATTTGGGAATGAAAATTTTGTAATTCAGGCACGTTCGGTCGTAATAAAATTTACCAATGTTCCCTAAATTGTCCGCCTTTATATATTTGAGAAACTTAACGGCACATTAAAGTGTTTTAAAAGCAACTAAATTCGTACGTGAGCAAAATTTAATAATATTTATTATTATTATTGTTATTAATATTAGCTAATGCAATGATAAAGGATAAATTAAGTGATACCAAGATATACATTTTTTTAAACAAATATATAATATAATGAAATATATTTATAATAAATTTATAAAATTTTAAAAATGTTATTTAATATTACGTTTATAAAAAGATTATAAATTTTTTTATAAATTTACTTTGACAAACTATGTTATTAATTATAAAGCATACAAAGTCTGATTTTTTTTTCTCCTCCAACTTTATTACACAACATATTATAATAATTCAGAAAAAAAAGGCGATCGAAATCGCGTGCGTGAATTTTTTTTTTTTATTATTATTATAACAAACGTGCCTCGATATCTCTTGGCGCATGACGATCTCGTACGTTATACCCACAATTACAAATAATTACTCATTAAAACCGTATTATCTTTATGACACAAAGTAGCAACAATTTTGTCGCAATTACAACTACCGTCGGCGAGGAAATTGTTACATAAAATTGCGACGCAAGAAGGGCGCCGTTAATACGAATTAGAAATTTATGTTTCACTCGAAAGAAATTTTATGAAATCGCTCTGTAATGAATTGTGGCCATTGTACCAAACAATTTCATGGAGAAAAAAAAAAGATACGAGAAAATTACCGTGATAAAATGAGTGAAAGTAATCGCGACCTTGAGAAACATTCTATTTAAAATCGCGGGTCAGATTTTCGATCTAAAATTTCAATTCATTCGAGGAAATTGAGATTGAAGTAAAAGTCGTATTGTAATCGTTTTACGATGATGAATAAAGACGAATAAAAGTGTAGTTTCCTGGCTTTTAATTTGAAATTAATTGAAACGTTTAGCCCATAAAACATGAAACAAAAAAAAGGATGAGAAATTAAGTGTTATGTTAAATGTTAAAAAAATAGGGCTACGATACTTTATAATAATTTTAAGATGTTTATATCCCGATGAGAAATTATTAAAAATTATTCAAATCTTTATTGAAATTAAAATTTATAGAACTATGAGTAAAATTTAGGCCACGCCCCCACTCGACTGACACTAAAATTTGGCAGAGATCGATACGTTTCCAAATGGTGGCGTGGAGTAGTGGTAAAATATTTGACTCAGTGACTTTGGGGTAAAGGGCTCTATTCCTAACGAAATTTTATTTAATTTAATTAATTTAAAACTAATTTAATTAATTAATTGATGCAAATTAAAGTAAATAAATCTTAAAACTGCTTGTTTTATTATATATATATATTTTCATTGCTAGTTAATTTTAATTATGTACTAGAAATGACACACAAATAACTAAAAATGATGAACAAAACGTTTTGCTGTAAGGATCACTACTGTCAACACTAAATTGCAGTCATGCTTTCAAACTTATGAATAAGAATTTATGCACGAATAAATGAAGAACGTGCCTTTTTGTTATCGGTGAAGTGTAACATAAATACATATGAAAATAGAACTTTCATAGTATATACAAAAAATATGTTCAGTTAAGAAACATAAATTAGAAACGATTAATTTCGGTGCTTGATAAATGATCATCGTACAAAAATCGAAATTTTGAAAAAACATCTTTTCCTTATTATTAATATACATTATTTCCTTTCATTACTATTATTATGATTTATAATCTCATAAAAAAACAATTCAATTTAATTTATCGCTCTTAAAAAGTGTTCATTTGTCTTTTTTTAAATTAAATTTTTTATTTTTGTTTCTTCTTCCATTTTTTTTTTTTATTCTTTTTCTTATTTTTTATTGACGTCCACTATCTGAAACGATTAGCAAAAGAAAGAAATGTGAAACTGGTCTATCATATCGATATCCTCATGTTAAATTATCGCATCTGCATACATTTCATTAATAAGATACGTTATTATATGTTGGGAACATTGATGTTTTATTTATGATACACTGTATACTATTTTTATTAAAAAAAATATACAAAACAGCGTTTGCGGGACATTTGAATTACATTTATTTTAAGTTGAGATTAAATAAATCAAATTTTAATTAAAGCAAATTAACTTTTGCTTTCTTCATACGATTCTTTTTCTAGAATATTAAAAATTCAGTGTTTCACACGGTTGAGCATGACCGGTGTAATTAATGTCTTAGTGACAGTGAGTGGTATAACATATTTGAATATAAAAAATAACCACAACGACTAATAATTAAATTAATTATATTAATATAATCTAAAACGTTTCAATTTCAAAGTCAAACTTTAATGTTTTTAATTTCAAGGTACTTTCAGACGTAAGAAAAATTTCATAGTAAAAATGAAACATATGGTCCATGTATGCTTTTACTATTTCATATAAAAAAAGAAAAAATCCTTATATGGACATATATGACTATATATGACTAGACATGGTCGATATATAGAAATAATTAATATAATATTCTAGCCATATATCGTTCCAATAATGTCCTTAAATTGAAATCAATTATTACCATATATCAACCATATATGGTCAGATGTGGCCACATTATTACCATATATCAACCATATATGGTCGTATGTGACTATATATGAATTAAGAAAAACCGTATATGTCAATATATGAATTATATAAAATAATAAAAAATGGACATATGTTTCCTTAATCCATATATGCCCATATATGGATATATATAGTCGATATATGGCAATAATTGATATAATAATCTAAGCATATATGGTTTTAATAATTTCCTTAAATTGAAATCATTTAATACCATATATGAACGAAGAAAAAACATATATGTCCATATAAGAATTTTTTATTTTCTTACATGAAATTGTTAAAGCATATATGGACCATATATGTCCGATTTTTACTAGGCTTACGATAACGCGAGAATGCGTTGTGCGCATTGCGGCTTTATTTGCGACGCAGAGTTATATTTAGTTATGTAGATTAAAAAAAGTACGAGTTTGACGCGCGGTGCCATCGAAGATCTAATGATACTAATGCTGCAATGGGCCTTCTAATGAAAGTGCGAGTTAGAAACTGCACGACCTCGACTTACTTTCGGCGTTTTCCACTGAAACGCTCGATTCCACGCCGTGATGAATGTGAACCATTTTTTTTTTTCCATTTACTTTTGTACGGAAGCGATCATTCGAAATGAAACGCCCGGACTCTTTTGCAAAATCATCCTTTAAACCGCGAACTTTTTAGTTCGACGATAAAACGCTTTGAAATACTGTCGATTCGCCAGTTTAGTTTTTATAAATACGGTAAAAGTTGCAAAAATACTGGGTACGCCGTTTTCTACGCCGAGAGAAATTTATTAGTCGTTACTCTAGTAAAAATGAAACATATATGGTCCATATATGTTTTAACAAATTCGTAGAAGAAGATATAAAATTCATATATGGACGTATATGTTTTTTCTTAACTTATATATGGACGTATATGTTTTTTCTTAACTTATATATGGACGTATATGTTTTTTCTTAACTATAAATGGACATACATATTTTTTCTTAACTTATATATGGCCATATACCCCGTATAAGGACATATAAGGTCATAAGAAATTATTGCAATCATATATAAAACTAATAATAATTAACCTATGTAATTGTATTACATTTGAATTTATGCCTTTTGAATTTTAATCTTTCAGTTCTTTTTATTTTCATGTTTTGTTGTGTCATACAAGACATGAGAATTTCAGGAGAAAATCAGTCACTACTCAGAATTCGTAGCAAGTGCAGAATTCACAGATGTCACTTCTTTTGGTGGCTTGGAATACGAAATAAAGACATATGCCTTTATCAAAGAATGCGATCGCCCGTTTTTACAACAGTACCAACATGTCATGAACACTTATTTGCCCAAATCGTAGTTGCATGTCAATACATACGTGCATTGGTTACTAATATTTAATAATTTTTCTCTTCAATTAAGATTGGAAGATCTTAAATTCGCTTAACTGTATTTTACTTAATTTTAACAAAAGATTTATTTTATAAATTAAATTTATTTTTGTAATTTTTCATATCTATTATAATAAGATATTACAATAATTTTAAATATAATGTTCTAAGGCTATTTTACTGTCTTTCATTTAGCAATAGTCAAATATAAGAGAGGGAAACTTCGCAATTATTCACATATCACCTTACAACTAGAAATTTACACCACTTGACATTCTTATAAAAATGCTACTTAACTGCAGAGATCAAAGAATCACCTTATTTCGCAAGAGAAAAAGTTATTATAAAATGGAAAATGGAAACAAATTGTTTCTTATCTTTTTTGTTTTTATTTTTATCTCAGTCTTATACTCTACAAATTTTTAGTGAATTGATTTTTCATAATCAATTATTTTCAGAAATCGTGGAAGAACGAATGCTAATGATGAAGAAGGAAGGAAAAATGGCGTACGCAGACGACGACGTGGATACCCTCGATCTTCCACCATATTTTGATCCAGAAAAATTTCGAATAGGTCAACAAGTATTCGCTAATAATGTATTCGCAATGATGATAGCAAAACTTTCCGGATTGCTCGCTTTATTAGCCCTGCCGAATATACTGGACATATTAATTTTCACTCGTCAAAGTGGCACCCCTTGCAGAGCCTTTCGTCGTTATGTGTCCACTATTCTGCATACTTTCGTTTGGTACGAAAATTCACCAATTGAAAGGAACACGTAAGTATCAAATAAAATGTTGAAGTAAGTCTATAAGCCCCTGTCGAATGACGGCAACTTTTATTCTAATGTTTGGATGGAAGCCAGATAACAGATTGGGAAATAATAATAATAATAAACAACGCTTATTATTATAATCATTAGTTAATGAAATTAAATTCATTTCCTTTTAATAATAATTTTTTCTTACATGTCCAAAAAGTGAACAATTTTACTATTAATAATAGTAAAATTGATAATCATGAAAGCAATTTTTGGTACTTTTGTACTAAAATCTACCGCACGAGGTTTAAATTTTACTATTATTTATAGCAAAAATAATTACTTTTCCAATATATCCCTAAATTGGAATAAAAAAATGGTAATTTGATATTTCTTTTTTCACAGTGTATCTATATGATAAGAATTATTTATAAATTATCTGCGAATGTACACTCTTAATGTTTGCTTTTTAAATAGAATCTTCCGCTCTTTGAAGAATGTCCGAAGAAAACACTGCGTCGCGTCCAAGAAATGCTCGGAAGCTGGTTTGCCCCGAATAACGCAATGGGACATGGCGCTCACTCAATTTGGCTTTATTGGATTTACCTTACTCAGCAAAAAAGAGTTGGGCATTGCCATAACCGAGAAAGAGGAGGAGGGTTTAGTCCATTTCTGGCGAGTCATTGGTCATTTGCTTGGAACAAAAGACAAGTTAGTATTTCTATCAATTTAATGGAAAAAAAGGTATAAAAGTATTTAAATTATTATGAAAATTATAATACTTTACTTTCAATTTAATGCGAACAGAATATACTGATTATTATAATGTAAATATTGAACTATTTGTAAACGTTGAATTGTTTGTAAACATTGGATTGTTTGTAAATATTGTAATATTGGTAAACATTGGATTGTTTGTAAATATTGTACTATTGATAAACACTGGATTGTTTGTAAGCATTGAACTTTGTTCCCAATTTCATTAAGAATTATACTATAAAAGCTGCTTGAATGAGCACCATTTGTTTTCCCAAACGTGTCCTTATTTTAAAAGAATATTCTTTTAATCCTTAAGTGTATCATTTCAATCTAACAAATAAATATACTGAATTGTTTATAGGTATAATCTCTGCACTGGTTCTGTTAAAGAGTGCAGAATACTATGCAGAAGATTATTAGAAGACACGTTTATTCCCTCGTTTAAAACTGAAAATCCAAAATTCAAAGAAATGGGACGAGTTCTATTGGAAGGACTGTGGCCCGTTACACCATTCTTAAATACCAAAGCGTTCACGACGTTTACGATGCAATTGTCTTTGACGGCGACTACAAACAATAACCATTCGTTGGACATAGGTAAATAAATTTCCAAAAATTTACTAAGCTAGACTGTTACTTTGATGACAATTTTGACCCTTGGGAACAAGTGTTTCTCTACCAATTTTTCCGACTACTTCTAATTATCTCTGATATTTTCTTGCAGTTTGCTAAGTCTATCAAAAGAACTGCCTAGGGGCAGGATATTTCAGAAACTTGTCCTTTTCATTTTCTTATACTTTCATTAGTTTTTCTTAGTTTCACTTATAACATCTCTTTTTACTCTTGAGCATAGTTAAATTTTAGTTTTTTGTTTTGATGAAACATCTGAATTCAAGTGGTCAAAATTAAACATGTTCCTTTTCTTTTTAGATACGTCATCTATGCCGTTGTATAGTAAATTTCTACTAAACTTACAATGGTCTGTTCATACGTATCTTCTGCCAACGGAGATGTGGTACTCTCTGTATATTCGTACGGTGCTAAATTTTCTTATGAAATTAGCGATACAAATCACCGAACGTTTACCATTTTTGGCGTACATACTTTTCGGCGTGAGAAATTCCCATGTTAATATATACAATCATCATTACGATTGACTGCATGCAAAGAAATAATTTGCGTACATAATTTACTTTTGTATATTTTGATACTTGTGATCTTCTGACCATTTGATTATTTTTAATAATTTTTTCAATTCGCATACTTTACAATTGTACAAAATTATTGTAGCACTGCAACGACCGTTTTAGACTGTTGAGAAATTTTTATTTTCCTATTGTTTTTTATGTTTAATGGTTTTTTTTTCTTAATCATAAATATATTTTAACAGCTATGCTTTTGTATTTTATATTGTTATAATGTTAATATTAGGAATAATATTGTTGATAAATTGTGTCGTATTGATTTGACACAAATTTAAACACAGGATGGAAACAGCCTTAATTTTTATAATTACAATTTAAGATAATTATTTAGAAAGCTGAGTAAATTTAATAAATGTGGGAGAACGATGATGTTAAGTATAAGAGGTTTTAGACCAAAAATTTCTTAGCTTATGAAAATATAATTTAATAACTGTTATTTATCGGAAAGGAACATGGACAATTTCAGAACAGAAAAGGAAATAGTCCTTTTCTTCTCTAGGAAGAAAATGTAATTCCCCACTCCCCCCAAGATCTGAAATAATCCACTTTCTTCTCTTTAAATGCATGGGAAAAGCAAAACTTTTCACGCACCTGGCGCGAAAAATATTTTATACTTTCTCAAAGTAGTTAATAAGCAGGTTTATTACACCAAAAGAAAGAAGAACGCTCAAATAAGATTATGAAATGTTACTTATAACTGCAAAGAGTGTACAATGAGACAATGTCACTACTTAGAATAATTATACTGCAAGCTTATACATTGTACTTTTACAAATTTTTAAGATTTTTCATTGTACGTGTTATAAAGTTTATACTGGAATAATTATGGGATTACTTTACTTGTTAAAGTAAAAATATATTTTATTTCATGACACACGATTCATATGTTCATCTGAATTATGGCTGTTAAGTGGAAAATAGATATTTAATTGATCGAATGTATACTGAGAGAAATTTATTGGTATTTAAGATTATATCTGACAATAACTTGGGAATAGATATGTATTTATAGTATTCCTTATAATGACTTCTTTAAATACTGTATAATATTATAAGGAATACTATAAATACACACATATTAGTAACAAATACTAATAAACTGTTATCAGTATAATAAAATTATTAACAAAGATATTGAATACGAAATGTTAAATTTTCTTTAATTTCAGAATTATCAATAAAATAATATACAAAATAAATTATGTTTATTTTCCACATTTTAAAGAAAACTATTTACAGGCGCAATACACACAATTATCTGCTTTTAAGTATTACAATAAAACTTAAACTAATTCTTCGAATCAGTATTCTTGACACGTTAATGTGGAGTTATACTGTCAAAATGAAATGTATAATATTTACAAATGTACTACTTTGTCATTAAAATTATGAAAATATAAAAAAAAAGTTACAAAAATGTAAAATAGATAATAAAGCTGATTCGAAAAATTAATAAAAGTCCGACAAATCAGGGTACCCTTACAAAGAAATGAAAATCGGTTTATTTTTGTACAAATGTTGTTATTTAGTAATAATAACTTGTAAATAAAATTGTTTCTTTGCAAATAAATATATTTTGTTAATGCTGCTTCTTATTTTAAAAACATTCATTTCTTATCCTTTGTAGTCTTAGATTGAATCGAATGAAGAAATAAAAATATAAAATAACAATTATGTAAACTTGTTTAAGTTAATAATTATATTGCATGTATACGTCTTATTCACTACGTATCTACTTTCTTTTTATTCTTTTTTCTTTTGATGCTTTGAATTTTACGTAATCTTGAAATTAAATATTAATTACTTAATAATTCAGAGAAATTATTTGTTTAGAAAAATACCTCGCAATACGTGATATGATAAATTTGAATTTACATATATGTTTATTTACTTTTTCCAAATGTCAACCTTCAAACTTTAAGTCAAACACGAAATAATGTTAGTGTATTTTGACTTGCACAATATTGTATAGATTAATTTACTTTTAAAACTTAATGATTAATTTGTTCGATTTTTGATATAAACTACTTATATATAGATATAATTGAGGCAATAAATCACAAGGTAAAAGCATTATTTTTGCATTTTAACCTTTGTAAATATTAAAGTAAAATTTTGTTAAAAAAATCACAACGAAACTATTTATTATAAATTAACTTATTCTACTTTTCTTACAATAATAATTATATTATAAACAATTTTTAGGATTTGTTTTTCTTCAAAAGTTTTAAGCAACCTTATATTTACAGAACATATATATTAAGAAATGTTCCAAGTTTAAATTGTTCTTTGGATGGAGAAGTGTAGTTGTGCAAATGTTAGTCCTTCTGAATCACCAATATTTCGTGAGAGAAAACGACCTGTACCCTGGGAAGAGAACCGCGGGCAAACAGTTGCCGTAATCTTGACTGCTCTAGAAAGCAAGCGCTTTTTTTTGCTGTCATTGGAAGCTATTGCCGAGATGCAAATTATTTACTTTTCCGGCGGTATCAAGCCAATGGTCCTCAGTTTTGTTGTCGTAGGCTTCGGTCTTCCCAGTGTGTTGTACACATCATACATGATTCGCAAGTACTACACTTTTCAAATATTTATAAGAAATCAAAAAAAAAAGCTTTGTTTATTAAGTTAAATACTATATAAATATGCGAGGTTGTACTGTAATTTCATAATTACTGGACATTATATTTCAACAAAAATTCCCAAAAGTTATTTTGAAGTTAAAAAGAATGAGATGAAGTTGAAATTCAAGAGAAATCCTATAAAATTCCTAAAATTTCCTAAAAATTCCCAAAGTTTCCTCGAAATTTCCTAAAATTTCCCGAACTTCACAAAACTCTACCAAAATTTTCTTAAATTCCCCGAAGTTTCCAAAAATTACCCAAATTTTTCTAAAATTTCCCAAAGTTCTCTGAAATTCTTTCTTAAAGAATATAAAAACACGAGAAATTGCACATGAAAATTGCAATACTTTTAGCCGCAACGAAACGTTACAGTTAAAATGTACGCGCCATGGAATTTTTGCATGGAAATTAGTACCGAAGGAATTTTTCGTTTGTGCAACAGCGAATACCAAACCCTTAATTAAGAGAATTAAAAATATTGGCATATAATTTGCAGACGCAAGGCCCGACCGTGCTACTCAAAAGTGAAAATACTGTTGCAGTGCGCCGCTTTGATAATAATTATATGCGCTATACTGAACATGGCGACCTTAACCTCAATCGGCTATCATATAAGCGTACGTCCGAAGACCATCGCTCGTATCTTCAACGAGACTATGAATCTTTACGTGAGAAATGAAAAGTATAAATATATGATAGATACAATACAATTCGAACTTCAGTGCTGCGGCTCGTCCAAGTACACCGATTGGTACCTGATCCCCTGGGAGGAGGCAATTATCTATTTGCTATTATTTTTTCTTATAAATAGACCTATGACATCAGCTGACTGTTACGTTCCGATTCCAAATGAATCCTTAGATATTTAACAATTATTTTTGAACTTTTAACTACTGAAAATGATTATTCATTACTATTAAAATAGTAGGAAAATTTGATCGATAGGTCATAAACCTATTGGATCCTATTAGTCAATCAGTTAAGACTATATTTCAGTTTAGGGTAAAATTCAATTCAAATTTACCCTGAAGAAAATTACGATTCAATCATATTGAAATTTAGTTGAATTTTTAATCAGATATAGTAAGAATCAATACTTTCTTGACCAAGGGTGAAACTTGGTTCATTATTGCTAGATAAAAATGGTTCAATTCAGGTTGCCTGTTTTAACTAACATATTTTTCTCAGCTTAGACTTTCTGCCAATTAATTAATATATGATCATATTATATAATTAAGCTTCATTAAAGAATTCCTTTAATTCAATTCCTAGACGAGAAGTCGACGATGTTTAAATCAAGATTACAGTAGGTTCAATGTGCCTTTTAGTTGTTGCAAACTGCAAACAACTCAACCATGTTATCACAGTTCAATCATGGAAAATGATCCAGTGACAATCAACATTTACGGTTGCACTTCAGTTCTGAGCTCGATTATTAAAAGAATTGTAACATGTGGTTACGTGATAACTAGCTTAATTTTAATCCTTCAAGTTTATTTAATTCATTTAATAAAAAAGGTGGGTTTGATTAAGATCCGAAATTCATATTTATCACAATTGACTGGATAAATATCGCTTTTATCAGATTATTAATAAACCCGAACCAGAGAGCTGCCCTTCGACTTGCAAATGTATAACTTCACGGTATGGTACGATTGGTTTAAGAGATTGGTCCTCTTCGTCTTATGCGTAAGTGCAAATTTATTGCAAAATAAGAGTGCACTGAAAAAATAAGTTCTAATTAAAATTACTATATCTTCTGGTGGTAGAAATATGTTGTTTATAGTGTTAGTTAACTGCTTTATGACTCATTTTTGAAAAAGTGACATCTAGTTGACAAAATGTAAATATCACGATTGTTGATAACAATATAATAATACTTGATATAAGTAAATATATATATATATATATTTCCTAAATCAGATCCTAAAATATTTTTGATACAACTTTATTTCTCATTGCAAGCTTTCAAATAAAATAATAACAAGTTTAAAATATATTGTTTGTAAATAGTAACAGTACCTCGTCAGAAAGTTTCCTGAGTGATGACAGCGCATCTTCGGACTCCTTTGGTCGTCTAATTTGTTATCGCGCCACTTGTAAAGGGGACTGTCTTCCAGAATATTGTGTATCCAGAAAGATGGCTAATGAGGTGGTTTCCATTGAAAAAGGAACAGATAATCCAATGCCAGCTGAAAAAAAGAGAGAAAATATTTATGAATAAATGCAAAGAAAAAGATATGAGAATATAAAAATCCACTCGTTCATAAGTTATAATAGATATTAAATACTTGTCTTTAATGTAACGGTTTCATTTTTTTTTTTTTTTTAATTAAATTCAACATAAAAAAGATAATAATATTAATTTATTCGCCATTTAATATGAAAAGCAAAGTCATTGAAGCGGGGTCTGATAAATAATTACCTTTTTATTGCATCTGCATCAGTTTACTCTTTGTAATTCAATTCGGTATCAGCACTTTTCAATTGGAAATTTACTTTAATCAGTTAATACGAGATTGCATGTATATTTTATCAACTTGGTTGGTGAGACGCCGCCAGTTGCAGTTTAATCCGATTAAAAAAACAATCCGGAAAAATTCCCACACGAATAACTTTAACTAATGCAGATTTATCGAAAGGATTTTGTTTTCCATTTCTTTGTCAGTTTCCTGTTATTCTTCCTTCGTGCTTATAAAATCCATAAAATGCAATTTTAACATGACTATGATGAAGAATCGTTATTATTCTTGAAAAAAATCCACCTTTTTTTATTGGTCTCGCATTATTCCATTTAATTGATTGCTATCTGTTTATTTCATCTATCTTTTTCTTCCATTATGTTCAGTTTTTGTCTTTCATGCTGCAATTAAATAAATTTATCTAAATTATTTATTAAACATGAAATTGACATTTTGTAATAAAAAAAATGTTATTGATAAATCCTGGACAATATTAAGTGGATTGTAATTTATAAACTATTTTAAATTATTTGTAATTACTTTCATGCATTAGTTTCTTTTCAAGTAAACATGCTTATACATCATAAGTAGTTTTGTCATCAATTTTTAAGTAAATGGAAAAATTCATGTCGATTTATTGACAATTATTTACAGAATGTTTCTTCTTTTAGTATTTTATGAAAATATAGTTTTGCTGCTGTAATGTAAATTTTTAATTTCAAAAAATTAAAATAAATTTTACATTATAAAATTTCCTAATAAAAATAATAAAATATAAAAGTCACCCATTAACAAACATCATATTTGTTTTGTAAAATATACTTTTTTAACCAATTTTATGTCAGTTAATGATGTCTAATTGCTTTTAATGATGCGTTTTTGCAATATAAATACAATGTTTATAAAATAATTATATTATTTAATTATAACATAAATGAATGCATAATTCAAATGCACAAAACACAAAAAAAATGTTGTAAATCTTTGTTAACGAGAGCTTATCAATTCATTAATAAATTGTTTGCTAAATGAAAGAAAAATTTAATAACAATTGATAACATATTGTTAAAGTCGTCATATACTTGAAAAAAATGGAAAAATTACTAAATATATTATAATATATCGGTATTTTGACAACGACTGTTTACTTTTGTTGACAAACATATATGTTTTGTTAATTTAAAATAGTATTTTTTTCTAATTTTTATAAGTACATGTAGTATATGTATATTACTAACAGGTTAGGAATTTACATTAAATCTTTTCTCTCTATGCAACATTAAAATTTTAACCAACACTTCTGGATACAACGCAATTAATTAAATCTACATATCTTAATTGATTTTTAAATGGGAAATAAAATGATTCATATGATTCAATCTTATAACTTTTTACTTTATATTAAATAAAAACCAAATAAAAGTAAAGATAATATCTTTATCAATAAGTGGAAATGGACATACTGTTATAATATGTTGTTACTGCACAGACAATATAAAAATTTAAAAATACTATGCCAAAAAGTTAATAACATTCAACAATATGTATAATATATTGCAAAAAATAAATATTTTATGTCATGTTGCATCAGAAAGAAAGATTACTACAATTTAAAAACCAGTACAAAGTTTAATAAAGGTTATTATGTTATGATTTTAGTTTAACTTTAACCTACATAGTTTTTTTAGATGAATTTACGTATTTTTTCCTTTCATGCGTCAAGCCATTAAATCTGTACGGATTAATTTAATCTGTCATGAATTTCGCATTTATAAAAAAATAAGCACAGTACCATTTCACAATAATTACAAAAAATCACTCTGGCCGCTTTGTTTCCATTGCACTGCGTTACATAAATTGCTTAAATAAATTTTTATTATGATCTTTAACGCATTTTCTTCTATAATTTCGCAAACTAGATGTCACTTCTTCATAAACCGATTATTGAAAAACGGCAAAGCAGAAATATTTCTGCGAAATGATGATAATTATAAAATTATTATTCTATCAAATTAATAAACCGTCTATAAAAATATTCTTATTTCCCTATAAGCGATTAATATTCGAGAGACAATACATGAATATTATTTATGTAATAAAATAAGATATTATTCATGTAGTAAAAAAACAATTTTGTAAACATTCTTGTTTCGCAGAAATGTTTTCTCGTTTGTTGTGGTTTAACAAAGGGTTTACGAGAAGTGACATCTAGTTGGCAAACATACAAACAAAACACATTTAAATCAGTAACAACCTCATAAGCGAATAATATCCCAAAGCCATTACACAAATATTATTCATATAATATAATATATTCTTAAAGTATTATTTAATATAACTAATATTTAATAATGTCTCATTAATGTGCTATATCCATATAAGATTTCTTCTCTCACTCTATCTATTTTACCGGTTGATAACAAGACCACCAAAACGCTGGCGATATGTTTGTTGATGAATTTAACAAACATAAACAAAAGCCCAACAAAATACCGCGAAAAGGAAGATCGGGGGTAGGGGGGATAAGGAAAAGCGCGCGCAGCAAGAAAGGAAAAGCGAATCGGGAGGATCGGAAGCGTGGCATCTATGCGAACTTCCCCCACCAACGAGCGCGCTCGGACAACTTCGTGCAACGCGCGCAAGCTTCGAACTTGGTCGTGTTGTTTGGGAAAAGAGGCTCCACGGAGCGGCGCGGCCGGTTCAGTTGAGATCAGACATCGACTCTCGTTCGAGTCAACAACAGTTCGGGCCATTGTCGAGTCGCGTTTCTAACCGTTTGTCCGCGAGTGAAGAGCATAGCATGTGCCCACCAGTACACAACCACACGCACGTATATTTGCCGCACCACCAGCCGCACAACAAGCTCGTATCTTACGGTTATCGTTAACCCCATCCCTCAACCACACCGATTTTATCCCTCGCGATTCCACGTGACTCGAATCCACCCTCGTTCACTATCATCCGTTCCTAAATTTGTTTGAAACACCGTTCAAATCTCCCGCCAATTTCGGCAAATAAAATTCATTTCGACCTCCGTACGACTGTCGCACTCGAATCTCGAATGAGTGATATATATAACATTCGTATCGCCAATTTCACGAATATTGTTATACTATCATGTTGCAATACCAAATCAAACTGATTCAACGACAGTTGTAAAACTGTTTGTGAACCCCAAGATCGATTGATCAACGATCGTTTAATGAAAAGGATCGATTGAACGTGCTTAATCGGCGATCGAAAAGTTGCGAAGAGAGGAATAAAGGAAGGATAGTCGGGTAAAGTAATTGGGAAAGAAAAAAAGTTGTCGACGAGTGCGCGCCACCGATCAAGCTTTGGAAAATGATTCGGTTTGAAGCGAGAGAGATTATATCCCAGGACGAGTATCCGAACCGAAACAAGATCGTGACGATGTCCCCGCCTATTCGCTTCAACGTGGAAACGATGCTGAATGCTTGCGAGATGCCGGTTGTCAATCTGCAATGCTCGGGTAAGTCGCTTTCCTGGAACTTTTTGCAGCCGCCTCTGCGTTTGCGCGCGTTCGAAAATAGCGCGGACGGTGCGCGCGCCACTGAAACTATACCGAGGGCGCGCGCGCACGCTGAGTGTTTCGCGCATAATAGAAGTGAGGCGGCGGGCGGGAGAACGGCGTTTACGTCCGTTTCACTCCGACGCACTCGTTTCGCGTTTGTTATCTCTTTTTGTATGTTCCAACTTAAACAATTCATTAATTAAATTAAAAAAGGACGGGATATTCTATTCATATGAATGTATCTTTGTTGAATTTAAGAAATTGTTCAAGCAGGAACAAGATATTTGGCATAAAAAAGAAATTACCTATCAAAAAATATTTAGAATCTCACAATTGTTTTGCATTTTAAATTTTACAAATTGGCGGGAATTTTCGTTCATTTCAAGTTCAATCAAAGTACAAATATTGGTATTGTTATCAAATAACAATGAAAAGTAATTGTATACAAATGTCCCTTATACGTGGGCATTATTGGGTTAATGAAGCGTCCTTTCTAAGTGTTGAAATATACAAAGCTGCTTTAGATCCCGTAAATGACCGTCAGTGATTTATCGATTTTAATATGCATGAAGCGACAAGTTTTTTTTTTGTCATTAGTGACTTTAATTATTGATTAATTCAAGTATGAAAACCATTTTCAATAGTCCAAATACTAACCGATATATACACCGAGAAAAAGTTATATTAAAAATTATTATAATGTATCACAAAGTGGTGGTATATTGAGAAAAAGTTGTCAGAACTAAATTAGTAGAGTTGTGACATATTTAGTTTTTGTAACAACTGTAAATACAATTGTAAACTGTAGTAATCCAAACTATTTTCACCACAACTCTATTTTATAGTTGTTTTTGGCGTCAACTATAAAAATGTAGCAATTCTTTTTAAGCTTTTTTTATTTTGCCAATGCGAAAGGATAAACAAAATTCCTCACTTGCTAATGAATGAAAAAATGAATGAAAAAAAAAACGTTCTTGTATTTATAATTAGGTCAATTTAACATTTTTTATAGTTAAAATATATAATATGCGTCAATGAAGTTTTTGCTTTTGATTAGAATAAATTTGCATGAAGATTGTTCATGAAACAAGGAAATCCGTTCAGAGTAAAAGGTTGTGATTATAAAATTTAATGCCACTTTTAATGAATAATAAATATATTGATCCGTGGAGTTACTTTGAAGTTAGCATTTTTTTTTCTTTTTTCATAATAAGAATTTTATTTAATACATATATACGTACGTGTATAGTTAGAGTGATCAAAGACTATTATGAAAAGAACGTTTTTTTTAATATGTATTTTGCGACAGCTGTAATATATTATGGCTCGAGAAATTTGTTTGAAAATTTTTTTGATAAGCAGCGATATGACGATATTAAGAAATTTCTCATATAGTACATTCAAAGAACTTACTATTTCAAATGCCACTTTGAATTTATTTAATTACATTGCGTAATGGTTTCTTATTCCAGAGGAATAAGAGTTTTATACTTTTATTTTGTTCCAATAAATAATTCCAATCCAATGACTTTAAATGTTTATAAATATATTAAAATAGACTGTTAATAATATTTAAATATTAATATCAAAATGAAATAAAGTAATACTTATTTTTAATTTATAATCTTTCAAATTATATAGATTTAATTAAAATGCTGAAAATTGTCAATTTATATAATATTTGACATATTATTTTAACTAATTTTTATGTTGATTAAATAACGTTAACATTATTGCGCATATAATCAATGCGATGTTAAATAATGCATGACGTGCTTGTATAAAATAATTGATCGGTTAAATATTGGTGATAAATTTATCGTACCTAATGGCAAATGTAATTAAATTTTAATTGAAAAGTTTTGTGCGTTTCAAAATTTTGAAACAATTAATCAATCATTTGTAAATGACACTCGTTTTTTCCTTTCTCTCTCTTTCCTTACCTATCTCTCTTTTAGTCAAGAATATTTCTTACCTAAACTCTCTCAAATTGTCTCAGTTTTTCAATTCATTATAAAATCAAAAACTCAAATTTCCTCAAATTTTAACACAAATGTACACTAAAAGAAAAGTTGTTGAACATATTTTTCAAATTTTTTCTCCCAGTGTAACGGTCAATCACATAACTTTACTCCTTTTATTCTCATTTTAATCATTACAGTAAAACAATCATTGAAATAACAGAAACGCAATGGAACTTTTCAGACGTTTTACCATAAAACTTTTTCGTCGCAAATCCTTCGGCGCAAATATTAAGCAAGTAATTCTATTTATAGCGAAACAATTCCGTACCTGCTAAACAAAACTATTTCAAAAGTGAAGGTGAATTTTCTTTAACGTGGAAATGGTACCACTCGAGACGTTTCGGGCCATAAATATTCGAGTTTAAGAGTGCTAGAAATTACGCGGAACGGAATTCCAGTGCATCTTTCGGCTCGAACTCTTTACCTCAGTTTGTTTACATTTTCTCAACCTTCCGTAAACGAGGATCGGTGCGCGCGCAACGCTGTTTAGTTTTTGTTTTTGTTTTGCTTATTATTACGGCTTGGGGAGTACCCGGAAAATACATCTTTTTTCCCATCGAAGTCACGAAATATTTCACAAACCGTTATTTTTATTTTGAAATTATATTAAACGAGGAAATTTTGTAAATAAATAACGGGACAATAAACGAAATAAATAATTAATGAAATGATTGTGGAGTTCCTAGTAAAAATGAAGCATATTGTTAATATATGGTCAATATATGTTTTAACAATTTCATATAAGGAAATATAAAATTTATATATGGAATTCATATATATATATTTCCTTGATCCATATATGGTCTTATATATGGCAATAATTGTTTTTCATATAAAGAAATTATTAAGGGCATATAATGTGGGAATATTATATCAACTATATCCATATATCGGCCATATATGGACAATATATGTTTTAACAATTTCATATAAGGAAATATAAAATTTATATATGGAATTCATATATATATATTTCCTTGATCCATATATGGTCTTATATATGGCAATAATTGTTTTTCATATAAAGAAATTATTAAGGGCATATAATGTGGGAATATTATATCAACTATATCCATATATCGGCCATATATGGACTATATATGGATTAAGGAAAAATGTATATGAACCAAATATGGATTAAGGAATAACATAAACCATATATGGATTATGAAAAAACATGTATGGACCATATATGGACTATATATGGATTAAGGAAAAACATATATGGACCAAATATGGATTAAGGAATAACATATGAACCATATATGGATTAAGAAAAAACATGTTTGGATCATATATGGACTATATATGTATCATTTTTACTAGGGGTATGAAAAGACAAAAAAAGGAATCGAGAATAGATATTAAATTAATATCGAATTAAAATTGTGACCCTTGAAATATCTTAATTAACAAAATCGATGTCGACCTTTGCAGAATCGAGACAAAAGTGGCTCGGTGGCAATGGGATGGATTTATTCAAAACATTTATTTCAAATCATATTTGTTTACCACGTTATTTTCGTTCAGCTATTCGGTCGTATTTCAAATTAGACCCAAGTTATTACGATGGAACATGACATTATTTGTGCGGCCTTCGGCTCAAATTTTACAATTCAATTATTTGAATAAATATATAACGGTTTTCATTTTGCGTGCCCCCCTCACCCGGATTCTATTTGAACGTGTACAAAGATTGGAAATCAGGAGTTTCGAAACCTTTTGGCAATTCAGGTCTCTTGCCTGGAATGCCCATGAAATTTTAAGAAACGAAACGGGAAAATAATTCAAAAAGTTCAAATGCTCATTTTAATATTGTACGATAATTTCTGTTCTAAAAATATCTCGAAGTAATTTTGAAAATGGTATTCAATTTAGTTTTGTTTTAAAAGTTATTAGCGAAATTCGTCTCGTATCGTAATTTTCTATTTTTATCAATTGCTCGAAATTATGAAAGCCCTTTATTTTCTTATAATTGGTGAAGTAAATTTTAATGTTTGCAAGTTTATATATCAGAACCAAAAAAATAGAAAAAATGGTAATTGTGGAAGCAATGTCTAATCTATTATTTATAGTTTTTTTTTTATTTTGCTCTGGTAATGACGTTTGATGAAATTATTATTCTACTGAATTAATTTTATATGTTAAATAAAATATAAGTTGACTAACTGTAATTTTCAACTGTGAATAGTTCCATGTGAATATAATTATCGTATCGTGTTTGTAAATATATCTAGTAAAATATATCTAATAAATATATTTAGTAACATATATTTAGTAAAATAGAAATTGTTTTGATAGAATTGCACTTTTATATATGATACATTCACTGCTATAAATACATATCTACCCACTTGAATCATAGGTATTAAAACTGAAGAATTACTTTTAAAACCAAATGACTCAACTTTATACCAACATTGTTTTTATCACAATTAAATATAAATATATTATAAAGAATGAACTTATAATTCAACATTATCCAATGTGACTTCGTTCAATCAAATTTCCCAAAATTACCATTATAAATATTTAATTTTATTTAAAGAAATGGTGAGGGGGGGGGAGAAGGGCTTTAAATAAAATTAAATATTTTAAATCAAATAACTAATTTTTGCAATTTACCTCACGGTATATAAATCAACATAAACAAAACAAACGATGACATTTAATACCAACCGCACAAACATTCATCGCAATATTAACTTTCATGCTGTACGTTAATATTGCATGAGCATACGCGAGCATTAATTTTCTGTGAATCCAGTTCGCTATCGAAAAATGAGCCAAAGTTGAATCAGTTACAGTTATTCCGCTTATCAAGTCATTATAAGCGTGTCTTAACAGAACTTATAATAAAAGATAAAAATAAAAAAGAAGAAGAAGAAGGAAAAGAAAGAATGCACACTAGCTCTCGTTTACGGTTCATATATAATGCATAAATAGCGCAATAAAATATACATACATAATATTACACGTAAGCGTACGGTTATATATTGAGAAAAGTGAAGTACAAATATAGAAAATAATTCTTTCAAAAAAGGCCAAGTTTGGTAAAAGTTGCCATTAGGACAAAGTATTCGAAATTTTTCCCTATCGGAGAGAAATATGGTCCATATATGTTTTTCATTAATCCGTATATGGTCAATATATGTTTTTCTTAATCCATATATGGTCCATATATGTTTTTCATTAATCCATATATGGTCCATATATGTTTTTCTTAATCCATACATAGTCCATTTATGTTTTTCCTTAATTCATATATGGTCCATATGTGTTTTCCTTAATCCATATATGGTCCATATATATTTTTTCTTAATCCATATATTAACATGTATGAATTTTTTATTTCCTTATATAAAATTGTTAAAACATATATGAACCATATATAGGTTACATATATGTTTCATTTTTAATAAGGATAACAATTACTGACATTGTTAATTTAATAAATTAGTCATATACATGCAAAATTAGAAAAATTATCTCAAGTTAGTAAAACGTGTCACTTCATTGACAATTATTCTTTGAAAGATGACAATGTATGTCAAATTGTTGACTCTTAGCTAACTTAGGATAGTGATTTATGATAGTGAAAAATAAAAGGTTTTCGAAATACGAAACGTAAACCCGCTTTGTTTTTGTTTTGTATGTACACCCACCATTAAGCCCTTTGTATGTAAACAAACCAAAATATTACCCTTCCTACTTACCAGATGTTTTACGGGCATTGTTCTTTCGTGTTCAATTTTAGGACCGTTTCATTCTTAAGTTCCGTTAGTAGTTTTTCAACTTTCTCCAAAATATGCCCAGTTTACTATAATGTTATTAATTGTTATTAATCTTTTCTTTATATATAATATCCTTATAATATAATTTCATATTAAATATTAACCCAGAAATATGTTATGAATGTGGTGTGTCCACGTCAAATAATATTCCAGGTATATTACTATAATATTTTTGGTATATTATTAATATATTTGTAATAGTTTAAAGCAAAAATTGAAACACGTGGAGTTGTAGCAAAGTCCTAAAAATTAGAAATCTCATGTATTTACCACTGAGATGCAGATACAATGATTTTTGAAAGTTTAAACCTTATTAGAAACTTGTGTTCCTCCATTGATAACTTCTTGATGGTTATAAGCTCCTGGTAACATCAAATTTTATAAAACTCTTTACAGCTCAGTGGTAAGGACACGAGACTTTGTAGAATGTCAATTGAGTTGAATACAGACAAGTTCTTTTTTATCATTTATCAATTTCTTCTTACATTTTATTAAAAATAAGACAATACCCTTACGTTATTAACATTATTAATTAAATAAATATTATTAAATATCATGTAACAATATTAACTAATCTGAAAATATTATTTTAATATGTAAATAACATTCATGTAATATTCCTGGTATATTATTCGCTTATAGGCTTTTAAAATCTGTCCATTCAGGACAAATGTTATTATTTGTTGACCCCAATAGCCAAGAATATTTTGCATTCTTTTATTAAGGACAAATAAACAAAATAAATAAACAAATTACACAACAGACTTGGGTCGAGTGTCCGGCGCAGACGCGGGTGAAAATAAATGGAGGAAGGAAAAGGGAAGGTACTCTTCTTTTTTTTTCCTTTTTTTCAGTCGGTGATTTGGGCGCTGATGAATGTTCACACGGACGGATGTTGCGGATGAGTTTTAGGAACGCCCGCGGTCGCCTGGCAACGAATGCGATACGAGGTCAGGCGCCTAGGCTTCGGGGCCCGTCGTCGGTTGAGGTCAGAGCCCCTCTCACAAAGGGCCCCCCCCCTCCACGCCCCTCCCTCCCTCCCAAACTCCCCCCTTCCCGTCGCGTCGCCGTCGGCGCACCCTTTGCTATCTACAGGGTGTCTCGCCCAAAGTGGTGACACCTGCCGCGCGTCTACAAAAAAGAGTCTGGAGCGTTCAACTCGGCCGCCTGCTCTTCCCCTCCACCCCCCCTCCGCGGACCCTACCACGCTTCCACACCCCTTTCGGTACCGTCTCGTCCTGTAACTTGCATTAACTATGCCCCGCTTGTCCAAGGTCTAGAACCAGACGCCATTTTCGTACCTTCTCGTGTCGCACGAGAGAAACATATGATTTTTCCGCGGCAAAACGATATCGCATTGGGAGAGATGCGGTGGTTAACAATTTACCGATTGAGAGGGCCGATTTGCTGCTTTCGAAGCCTGTGAAAAATGTTTAAATTGAACGGAATGGAGTGGAATTGAAATTGAGATTATTGAATTGAAATATCGACATACATGTTTTTTTCTTAATTTATATATGGTCGATATATGGTAATATATCGATTTGCATATATCGTCCATATATATCCGTATATGGCCATATATGGATTAAGAAAAAACATATGCCCGTATATCCCCATATATCCCCATATATACTTTCAATTTCGAAAACTTCCCAACACCGAGTTGAATATTGTCATTTTCAATTTCATTCCATTCCGTTCAATTCCAACATTTTTTGTACGGGGAACGCAACAGAGGTGTACGTGCGTAGCAAACTGGAATACCCTCGTTGTATTTCGATTAATTGTGCGCATGCGAACAAAAATACCTTTGCCTTTGCGCGTTCAATTTTGCGGAATTATTCGGTAAAAATGTTGGCGCATGCGCGCCCGCGACTAATTTCGCTCGGCAAGGTTACAACAAGACAGCTGTTTTTAATAATGGACGACGGTACAGGGCAAACAACGAGGATTATTCGCATTTGTTAGGCGAAAGGATCTTCAATATTTTTGGATGAAATGTTAGTGGACGATTCTGCATTCTCGTTTCGCGGAAGTGTTTTGTCGTTTGTTATGGTTTAATGAAAATTTAGAAGTGTCCTCAAGGTGACAAAGGTATGAACAAAATACGTTCAAGGATATCAATAATAACCCTAGTAAAAAAGAAACATATATATATTTTTTCTTAATACATATATGGCCATATGTGATTGATATATGGTAATAGATATTGTATCAATTATTGCCATATATGGACTATATATTACCATATATGGATTAAGAATAAACATATGTATCCATATATTGATTAAGGAAAAACATATATGAACCATATATGGACTAAGGAGAAACATATGCCCATATATGTAATAAGAAAAAAAATATATCTATATATGTTTGATTTTTATTAGGTAATTGTTAACTGTTTCAATATAATATATGTAAACAAAGAAGTCCGAGCTCTGTTGTCAACAAACATTTGTTTCTATTTATTTAGCAAAATTAATCAACATTCTCTAGTCAAATAATATAACCTCTTTCTTTGTTTATACTTATTTCATACACATAATATAACATGATATAATACAATATATTATATTGAGTTTGTTTTCCTTGTCTAACTTGTCTACACTCAAACTTTAACGAGACAATTTAGTTACAACAAAGTTGCTCTTCTTGGAAAAATTCACTCGCAAATTTGCAAGGGTATTTTTAGTCGTATTATGGGCTCGCGCATCTCTTTACGCTTTAAATAACAAATCTGAATGATTGTTTAAAAATGAAAACTGTGAATAAAGAAGGAGGAAAGAAGAAGAGAAGAAAAAAAAAGAGAGACGGAGAAGGAACGCATTGACCGTTGATGCTCCGTCGAACCTTCAACTTTCACGCGTCTTTCTGGAGAATTTCGTGCCGTCTCTGTATCTGTATCCGAGGAAGAAGGACAACAAATGAAGGAAAAAAGAGAAAACCTATTTGATGATGTCAAACGAGGCGTAACAACGTTCATTTCCGTTGCACCGCCTGCTGATTCACCAATCGGACAATTAATCGGCCAATCAAATAATCGCTAATTCTAAACATCTTCCGCCAGTCGCAGTTGGATGAATTAATGGGAGCGGAGGAGAGTCGCGGCCTTCAATTATCCGCGCCTAATTTAACGTATTTAAATGACGCGTGTGACTATATTTAAAAAAATTGTAGTTTATCTACGGATCCATTCGAAATTTCATATAAACGTTTCGTAAATTAATGCCACTAAAAATGAAATGTTTTCGAAGTACTGAATGTAAGCAAACCTTGTTTTTGTTTGGTGTTTACATCCATTTTTGAGCCCTTTGTGTGTAAACAAACAATATTATTGTTTTTTATTTTATTAGTTTGACCTTCCAGATGTTTACGAACATTGTTCTTTTATATGCTGAATTCTAAAAACGCTTCATTCTTCGGTTTCATCATAAATTGTACACATATACATTTTATTGCACATTTTAATCACTTTTTATATTAAACAAAAACATGCTTTGTTGTAAATAGTAAAAAAGAATACACGGAGGATAATGTGACGGATAATATTACCGTTTTTATCATTGTTTCGGATGCATGTCAGTTTTCCGATGAGAACTGCTTTTAAAGTGAAAAAAAAAAACAAATATAAACACTTAAAAGTGATGTCTTTGCTTTTAAAAACAATAATATTTATCTAAACATTGAGGTATATATCTAAAACAAAGTAAAAAACAGTCGTATTTACTTCATGTTTTGATTTTTAGATGGTATAATATATATGTTCACACATGTCACACTACAAATACAACACCGAAGCGAGAACTTTACCTCCCCTCCCCTCCTTTCACGCGCGCCACAAAGTATAAGCAACAATTGCCGTGAAAAAAGTTTTTTTTCCACGCGAAAAATAATTATAGAACGCGACGAACAAACATCTCTATCTAACATTATTCTAATAATTGCCGGGCGATTATTCAACGATAATGAAGTGTCGTCACTCTGACGTGCCTCTGACGGCGGACAATGCGGACACGAGGAGCGCGCGCGCGCGGCCACCCGAGTCATTCAGGAATCTCGATATGCGCATTTTTGCCGCTTTCTTTTTGGATCGCCACGCGTCCCAGTTTTAATAATAAAAGTTTCGGTGACGTAATATTCATCGTCCGTTTCTGCTGAATGCGCGCGGCCCGTCTCTCGGCACAATAGCGCTGTCATTGAGCGCGAAACGATGTTGCGTCCGCGAGATCAGCACGCGACGACGATTTAAATATGTTGGAACGGCTGGCGGGCGCGCGCGCTTTTCGATAATAGAGCCTTTGTCGAGGACTTTGACGCACTTTCCTTCGGACTTTTCGACCGATCAACTCGGCATTTTCGCGCGTTTATTTGCGTACACCGAGAGAAAGAGGTGTTTATTTTTAGTAAACACGTTTACAAACTTGGTAGTATACTAGTATAATGTAATCCAATTTATTTCCATTATCCATTTCTATATTTACAATTAATTATTAACATTATGATAACAAAGTTTAATTCACTTTTCGCACTTCGTGTAACTTTGTTTTTGCGTGTAACCGAACATTTTGCCAGAAATGTACGAACTTGTGAATTGCTGATATGAGTGACTTAAAAATTCTCAGAGTAAAGTATCTCTTCGCCCAAAATATCATAAATTACGTTCGCTGGAACGCGCAAATTCCAAAGTTAGAACTCTTTCTTTTCCGCGCGGTCGCAAGTTTCTCAGCAACGGTTTGAAAAAAGGGAGATAAATGGACTGGGGAAAATTTATTAGTAGCTGTTTTTACATTTTATAATAACTCGGGGTTATGTTGATATATACGCAAGTATATAGTCATATGCGTAACTTATATATAGTCGTATATGTAACATATATGATAAACATATATGGCACATATATGAACCATATATAGCCATATATGTCGCATATATAAATTTTGACATGGGTTTTTTAACATGTATGTTTTATGGTATAATATACCATATATATATATATATATATATTAGAAATAAAATTTCACACGGTTGCAAGAGTTAAAATAATGAGAATGTTGGCGTTGAATGGCCAAATGTCTGGCTAGTTTTCGAAACACCGCCGTTTGCGAATCATGGTTTCTTTTCATAAATCAACTTACGCTCAATCTCTGCCATTATATTATATAGCTTGTCCTCCGTGACAACTCCTTCAAACCCTCATAAACCGTTGAAACGTGATTCGTAGTTACACAATCGCATATAATGACACAAAAGCGAGACAATACACAGCGAGGAGGTTGAATTACAATTAAACAGCACGCGTCATGGATATTTCGAATAATTTATCTTTTACCGGCTACTTCCTACGCCGATTTGTTGCATTTACGTAAACACTGCGCCGGAATCGTGACCGCAGATCGGATGAACGTTATCACGTGCGGCGCTCTACTTCTTTTCTCTTCTTTTTTTTTTCTTTTACCTCCTTCATTAATCATTTCATGAGACGAGGAGGATTGATACCCGAACAATACCAAAACAAAGAGTAAATGACGATTAATTGCACATATTCGAGATGCACCATGGTGAACAATGGTCCATATGTGGTCCATATGTGTTTTAACAATATTATGTGAAGAAATAACAAATTCGTATATGGACTTATATAAGCATATATGCATTTGATAATTTTCTTATATGGAAATCAATTACTGCCATATATGGTCATATATGGAATAGGTAAAAACATATATATGTCCATATATGACCATATATGTATTAGGAAAGAATATATGGCCACATATGAATTCAGAAAGAATATATATGTCCATATATGGGCATATATGGTTTAGGGAAAAATGATGTCTATACATGGTCATATATGGAATAGGCAATAACATATAAGTCCATATATGGCCATATATGTATTAGGAAAGAACATATGGCCACATATGAATTAAGAAAGAATATATATGTCCATATATGGGCATATATGGTTTAGGGAAAAAAACATATGTCTATATATGGTCATATATGGAATAGGTAAAAACATATATAAGTCCATATATGGCCATATATGAATTAAGAAAGAACATCTATGTCCATATATGGTCATATATAGTTTTGGAAAAAACATATGGTTAACATTTTTGCGACCCCGCGTTTACTTTCTAACGTAATCGAACTAACGAAACAAATTTTTTTTTCTTCTTTTTTCTACAACCTCCCCCTCCCCCCTGCCACTAGTTATCCGTCGGATTGAATTACTAAACGTATCGAGTAATCTGCGCTCGGTGCGATTTGTTTTACTTGCCCCGCGGATTCTTATCCGGTTTCCCTTTGGAACCCACAAGAGGCAATTGAATCCGCTTAAATTATTTATCTCGCGCGGTGGAGGCGCGCGGAATTTAAAAGCTCCCGGCACTGATAAGGCGCGCGCGCTCTTGTTCCGCTTTCCGCGAACTTCGATTACGAACGATCGTGGATTTTTTCATACCCCAATTCCACGGAATTACCGATAAATTAGAGCGAGAACGTCCGTCGATGATTGATTGATTGATTCCGAGCGTCGCTTTTTTCACGCGCGACTGGCTGATTTTAAAATTCACCGGCTGATTTAAAATTCACTCGCGATTTCACACCAATTTGATTGCAAAATAAAAACCGTTAATTGCAACCGATCGCACGTTCAATCAGACGTGATAAATTAATCAGAAGACAGTCAGATTACAACTTTTTTTTTTCCTTGAATTTCTTACGCTCGTTAGTTTTCTGCAACTTTTCTTCTTTTTTTTTAATCGAATATGGTACATAATGTACTTCTTTTGTTTTCTGGTATATTTGATTTTTTTATTTTTCGTACGTACTCGAAATTTTTGAAAATAATTTTAATGTTCACTGAGAGAAATACTACCCTAGTAAAAATAAAACATATATGGTCCATATATGGTCCATATATGTTTTTCCTTAATCCACGTATGGATATATGTTTTCCTTGATCCATATATGGTCCATATATGTGTTTCCTTAATCCATATATGACCCATGTATGTTTTATTTTAATTCATATATAGTCCATATATGGACATATATGTTTTTCCTTAATCCAGATATGGATATATATGTTTTCCTTGATCCATATATGTGTTTCCTTAATCCATATATGATTCATATATGTTTTATTTTAATTCATATATTGTCCATATATATCTTTCCCTAGTCCATTTATGGACGTATATGTTTTTCTTTAATCCATCTACACCTATCTATAACATCAATTCTTTCTAGAATATAATGAAATTATACATTGAAGGCAAAGAACGTAGAAGACCGAAAGCCTACCCAACATCGATAAAATCATCGAAAATACCAATTTTCCATTGAAAACGTTTCCATATTTCCACTACAGGCACCACCAAATTTCCCTCAATATATCAAAGATAAATTAAACCAAACCGTTCCCCCGCAAAACGAGCCTCGGCTTCATTTATATCAAACGACTACTCAGGACACTATTAAAAGGTACGGCCGGTTATTATTGTCGGCGATAAATTTAATATATCGAAAAGTCCTTGTCATTAATCTAAGGTCATGATGCGTTGCAAGCATCCGTCGGCGCGGGGGTACACGTGACGTCTCGCGCAAGCGGCACACTTATAAGAGTCGCGCGCGCTCGAATATATGCAAGAACCCGGCCGATTACGTGCGCGTTTTTTTAAAGCGCAATAATATATTGTTATGCGGGTCCTCGGGCGTGCCTCCGCGGGCGACTTCCTGCTCCGGCCAAGGCATCGTCGGAATTCCGCATCATCTCCCCCCACCCCTTCCCACCCCGGTGGGGAGTAGGGGGGGGGGAGAGACATTTGAGGAGTTGATTGCTTACCGTTAAGTCCACTGGCGGGCCCCCGTCCAGGTGTATCGCAAAAACCGCCAAAACTCGACGAGTGTTTGCGCGGATGCGCACTTTTTCTCCGTCCTTTTCCCTCGGACGAGTGTGCCTGCCCGCGATTCCGCTTATGACGCGCGCAAACCACGAACATTTCTCTTTCTCGCCGAACGACGAGACAAAACATGCTGCCGATTGACTTTGGTAAATTTTGCGACAATCGGAGTATGGTTTAAATGTTGAAAAACTATAAAAGTGGGATGTATATGCAAAACAAAACAATGTTTGTTTACATTTCGTAATTTGAAGAGTTTTTGGTTTCTCAGTATTATGTAAATGTGAATATTTTTTGATAATCATGTATAGTAAAGCTTTTATATATATGATATAGTTATATTATATATAAATATACATTTATATGTAATAATATAATATATAAATATATTATATAATATATCTAATGATATATATTTATATTAACATATAGTATATTTTATCTACTATACATAATAGTAAATTTTAAAAAAAAAATAGTAGTTTTTAATACCAAAATACTAAAAATCACTCTTATGATTTATATTTATACTATTATTAATAGTGATTTTTCACTTTTCGGACATATTTTTGAATTATTACAATTTTTTTTTAAACTTACCTACTCCTTTTTCCGAGGTGCAAGAAATTATCTGAAAACCAAAGAAATTTTCAAAATTAGAAACAAATGAAAAAGAATTAAAAAATATTTGTTAAATAAGAGTAAATTTTTTTCTTCAAACTGCGTATCAGTTAAATTACAGATTAGGATATTGCAATTTTATATACATAAGCGCGTGTGAGCGCGTATATTTTTGAAATTTATATTTGTTTGAGCGACCTCATTCGCCGCGCAGAATAGAGTGCGTTATCTTACAAGAAAAACGAGAAACGAACGTGCAAGTGTTTCGTTCTCTGTGTGTAGGTTGACACAGGAAATGATTACTTTTATTTCATTTTTTCTTTCTCCTTTTTTTTCCCTTTCTTTTTCTTTACTTTTTTTTCGCACTCACACAACTGCGCGTACTATCGTGTACGTATTTGAATGTCGCTGACATATACCAGAAAACGTCACCTCACCCGTTGAATTATCATAAGGAATATATTTCATTTAATGATAATTGTATTAAGCGCGTATGAATAAATTATTAATAATATATTAATATTAATGATAGGAAATGTAGGAATGATTCGTGGAAACCGTATTGAAAAGAAAGAAACACTTTAAATACAGTTAAACGTCCTAGTGGAAATGAAACATACATATATGATCCATATATGGTCCATATATGTTACAACAATTTCATATATGGAAATAAGAAAATTGATATGTGGACATGTATGGCTTTCCTTGATCCATATATGGCCATGTATGGTCGATATTGTATATGTTTTTCCTTAATCCATATATGGCCATATATGGTCGATATATAGATTAAGAATCATGTTCATATATGAATTTTTTATTTCTTTATATGAATCGTTAAAGTATATAGAACATATATGGACCATATATGTTTCATTTTTACTAATTTAAAAATGGAGAAAAATTGAAAAAGTCTTATAACGATAGGTGTGAAATGTTACAAATATGTTTCTTAACCCATGACATGGCCGGGAACATTGATTTAAACAAAAATTTGAATGCAAATCAACGACACACCGTGAATTGCCCCGCACAAAGATGCCGCTCCCATCTTTCCTTAAAACTCCCATAAATTGTATGACCACGTTGAAATCCGAGATACCTACACACGCACAAAAAAAGAAGGAACTAATACAAGTCCCACACAGTTTAGGAAGCACGTAAAGCTTTCTGAAATCCGCACAATCGAGAACCAGTCACGCGTAGCCGGGCTCGTTGCAATTTCCATGGCTATACTCCACGCCTTATTACATCCACTTTTGACTCAACAATCCAATTCCTCAATGTGACATATTTAAATAAATCTTAGAACAGGAATAAAAGTTATTTTTGTGTAAACATTTTATTGTTTGTATTTTATGTAACATTTTGTGTATTTTTTTATTTTAACATTTGAAAGAATTTTAAATTTTAAAAATTTTAATAAAAATACTTATAATTATTGAAATTTAAGGAAAATTAATTAAGGCTTATTGTAACCCATGCAAAAAGTATTTTCAAGGTTGAAAACAATTTTTCAGAAATTTATTAAAAAAAATAACATGCAAGTGCAAACAGAATAAAAAAAACAACAAAGAGCAAAGTACAAAATGATACATTTTGCGCTCTAGGGAGTTTCTTGATTGCTCTTGTGTCCAAAATACGCTGTAACAGTTAAAAAAAAACCTTTTTTTTGTTACTTTTCGCGCGTTAAAAGTCACTTTACTTGCACGTGTTAGGAAATATAAATTTATTACTGAAAAAAAAAAACTTAGCTCGTCACAAAGATTGGAATGATAGTTGCACAATTTATCTAGTTCTGTATCTAAGCAGACATTTATTGTTCCAACATAAATCAGAAAATCATTAAAAAGTTAAATTTATTTTTTTTACTTTTAAGTACTTCTTAACCCAATAAACCAACACCGTTAGAAGCATAAAATATGATTAATTTATCCTTTTAAATAATTTTTTTTCCCCGTTTTTTTCCAGTAACCAAGAAAAAAAAGTACAGAAATATGGCAATAACATTGCCCGGTTACCCTAAATCACGTTTATTCTTAAATGCAAGTTCTAAAAACATCGCAAATTGCGTAACGTTTATATCTCGCCGACGTTTTTTTTCTTCCCCCCCGCAAACTGTTATCCCGAGATTTGTGTTCATTAGTTCGACTTTTTTAACGCGATCGCGCACAGTGTTCGTCCTTTTTTTCATAGTTAATTACGAGATAATTAACATTGCGTAATTACACAAGGAAGTCAGTCACTTCGCGCATTGATGATGCGACCCTGAAATATGCACGATTGTGGCACTTGGTATTTTTTCTTTCCCCCTCTCCCCCCACTCTTTTCCATTTCGACGTTGCGTTCCTCAATTTGCACTGAGAAAAATATGACAGAAAATATTACTGTTTTTAAAAATAGTTATATTTTTAGTTATGCCCCAGTAAAAATGAAACATAGTTCATATATGGTCCATATATGTTTTTTCATCATCCATACATAATCCATATATGGTGCATGTCTTTCCTTAATCCATATATGTTTTTCCTTAATCCATATATGGTCCATATATGTTTTTCCTTAATCCATATATGGTCCATATATGTTTTTCCTTAATCCATATATGGTCCATATATGTTTTTTCATAATCCATATATGGTCCATATATGTTTTTTCATAATCCATACATATGGTCAATATATTTTTTCCTTAATCCATATATGGTTCATATGTCTTTCCTTAATCCATATGTGGTTCATATATCTTTTTCCATAATCCATACATGGTCTATATACGTTTTTCCTTACTCTATATATGGCAACAATTGATATAATATTATAGCCATATATCCATTTAATAATTTCCGTATATGGAAATCAATTATTTCCATGTATCGACCATATATGGATTAAGGAAAAACATATATTTCCATATATTGTTCGATTCGAATACTGGACACATCTTTGTGAAATATAAAATATTACATTAAAATAATTACTAATATAATTACTGAAAATTTTCCATGGTAATCGTAATACGTAATCTGAGAAAAAAGTTAGGTTAGAATTTGTTATATTCTATGAAAAAGTGGGGGCAAAGTTTGTTTACGTGTGGTATTTATTATTTATTGCAAAAGAGGTTTTAATCGATTTTACAGAGATGCATTAATCAACTTTGTATAATTATCATAATCTCATTTAAACTATATGATATATTTAATGTAACTTTTTTTTCCCCTTGGTGCGTTATAAATAAGAAATGTATTTGACATAAATTGCAATACAAAATATGCTGCGATATTATGGAGAGTTATTTGGCAAATATTTTCCTTCCTGCTTTGCTTTTGATTTCATTTCAATTTGGAAAGTTTTTTGGTTCATTTACTTTTGTTCAACTTTTATCGTTAAATTTACATTGCAACGTCTGGAAAAACAAGTGCTATAAAATTTTATTGCACCGAAAATTCAAAGGATATTTATTTTATAAAGATACGTATTGTTTTATTGTGCTGTAACAATAAAACTTATGGCGTATTCCAATTTTGAGCAATTTCTTAAATTGAAATGAAAAATTTATACAAACAATGTATGTAAATATTTGAATGGTTCGTAAATACTAAGACAAATTGTTTTGAATTTTGAAGGTCATAAAAATGAAATTAAATTGTAAACAAAAAGAAATTTCATTTACATCTTGCATTTTAAAAACGTTTCAACTCCATAACAATCAGGTGCTTCTTATTCAGTCGTTTCACTTAAGATGGTAAAAGATGGAAATAAAATGTACCCCGAGAAAAAATACGTTAAAAATTATTACATTGCGTCGAACAATGGGGACAAAGTACAACTTCTTGACGTATTTAAGGTGAAATGACACTCGTTGGTCTACTCAGAGTGAACATAACCTCCTTAATAATACATATCTTTAAATATATCGTAAAATACAAATTAATTCAAAAAAAATTACCGTTAAAAATTGTCTACAAATTATCGTAGTCAATTAAAAATTACCATGTGAACTATATATGGCCCATATATGTTTCATTTTTACCAGGATAATATTTTTAACTTAACTTTTTTCTCATTATAGTTTTAGATTTTAATGAATAACGAAACAAAGTAAACGTTGATAAAATACTGTAAACATTTAAGTAATGTTTACGGTTATTTCCTCAAACTACACCTGCAATCCAATCGAGTGGATTTACAGCTAAGCATGTGACTTGGCTTTTAAATTCCTCGACAATGTTGACAATACAAATCGCGTGTTACTAAATCGCCGCATCGATCTGAAATTGGCTCGAGCATTCAATTGCCTTTGTCACTCGCTCTTTGATTTAGTGTCAAATGGAAAAATGCATATAATGGTTCGTCTCGAAGGAAAAGGAAAAAAAAAAAAGAAAAACTAAAATGCATGGTAATTTTGAAATTAATCGCGATGATTAGAGTTTTTCATAAACGTATTATCGGCTTAAACGACGTCGCAGTTAATGTTGATTTTGTAAATTATGATAAGGTTTTGATTGATTCAGTTGATGGATGTAAAAAAAAGGATTTTTTTTCACCTTGAAACTTCTCGTATTTGCAAGTTTTTTTTTGCAAATTAAAAAACATAATATTCCATCTTAGTTTTGTATGAGGAGAAGTTTTTAAATTTTATAATACTTTGTATAATTGTTTGAAAAATTTTTAAAATTGATCAAATGTATATGTATGATTTGCATATAAATCTCCCATATATCTAACATATATGTGGCATGTATGTTATACCATGTAAAAATCAACATATACATCGCATATATGTTACATATATAGGGCATATATGTTATACCATGTAAAAATTAACATATATATCGCATATGGTACAGATATAGCGACATATATAGGGCATATATGTGGCATGTATGTTATACCATGTAAAAATCAACATATATGTTACATATATATGGTATATATGTGGCATATATGTTATACCATGTAAACATCAACATATATATTGCACATATGTTGCATATATGACGACATATATAAGGCAAAATGTGGCTTATATGTTATACTATGTAAAAATCAACATATATATATCGCATATGTTACATATATAGCGACATATATAGGGAATATATATGACATATATGTTATACCATGTCAAAATCAACATATATATCGCATATACGTTACATATATAGATTCTCTAACTTTTTATATACGATTCAACATTTTTTTTCATTTTTTAATCCTCCTTTTTTTTATTTTATCTCAAATTTATTGCTAAATAAAAAAACTATTGCAATCTTTCCATTCTAAAGAATGAATTTACGCATCTAAAGTAAAATTAACTTTGAATTCACGTCACGATAAAAGGTGAGGGGGAAAAAAAAAGTAAATAACGTTTATATTGCGACAAAATAAAAAAAAAAGAAAAAAAAATGCGCCGCCGGTTCAAAATAAAATAACAGTCTTAAAATAAAAGTACACAGAGTACGCGTCTGCTTGGTAATTAATCAAAATTATTCATATTTAACGAAACGTCATGCCTGCATTAAATCGGATTTGTGCAATCATTTAACAAACATCGCGACAGTTTTTGATCCGGATTTTCCCTCTGATTTATTTCCCTCGTAAATGACGAACTAAGAAAACACTTTTTCTTACATCTCTTTCTCTCTCCCTCTAAATGAAGAACGAAAAAAAAAAAAAAATAAAAAAAAATTAACAAGTAAAAGTAAAAAGTAATAATAAAAAGAAAAAAAGTATGTAAGGATTTAATTATTTTAATTATTCCTCGACAGTCATTTCGTTGCATGATAATTATTCAATTTGCATAACTAAACAAACCAGAAGATAAATTAATTTGCATAGATAATTTAAACGAAGCTAGGCTCGCAATTCAGCGGTTAGCGAAAATTATTACAAGTGTGCTTGTTGTGACAATAAATAAAATTTAAACAAACAATGCACGCGGAAGAGATGCCGTTTAAAAATTGTTGCGTCTTGTTTAATAAAGATCAACATAACGTGTAGTAATAATAATAATAAAGTAATGAAGATGACGTAATGAAAAAAACAATTCAAAAGGTATTAGGGGTAATTAGGAAGAATTTAAAATACAATACAGAAATAGAAAATCCTAGTAAAAATACATAAATGGTCCATATTTTGTATGTAAACACTTGTATGAAATTGTTAAAACATATATGAACCATTTTACTAGGGAATGCATCGATACCCAGATATAAATTTATATATGACCCATATATTTTGATTTTCACATGGAATAATAATACATGATGATATACATAATATAATATGTACATAAGATGTATATATACTGTTATATGTATATAATAATATACGTACTAAATAAAATATATCAAATTTTAATAATTTGATAATCTAAGAAGAATATATTATTTGCAAACAAAATATTGTTAGCAGGCATTCTTCAGAAATTTTTATTTAAAATTAACATCATATATAATTTCAAAGAGTAATTGAAAATAAAGTTGACAAATAAATTTCGTCCACTTTAGAGGGCATAAAGTTCAAGTTTGACGTATCTGTTGACCAATTACGACAATGTGTAAATAAAACATTATGCAACGCGTACAGGAAATTGGCGAATGCCCACTGGTACACTCTGGTGCACTTTGCGTATATGGCAGTATTGTGTCAGGTGGTGCAAGTGCGCGTTAAAATATTGCTCGATAAGAAATAGCATTCGTTTATTTCGTTAGTTAACTAGAACTTCCAGAAATTGATAATGGATTTGGAACGAAATAGGTTACCACCTTAGTTTTTGGTATCATTATAGGATCCTATCTAGGTTCCTAAGTAGGTTTTTAGTAACTGATAGTAGATCCTATATAGGAGGTTTATTTTGAAGATGAAGAAAGGTCCATCTTGGTTCTGGATAGCATTACAGAATTCTAATTAGATTCCTAACTACTTTTCTAGTAATTGACAATAGGTTTGAGATCTAAATAGGAGATTTATTTTGGAAAACAGATAAGAAACCATCTTAATTCTTGATAGTATTATAGGACCACATATATGTTCTTAACTAGATTTTCCAGAAATTGATAATGGATTTGGAATGAAATAGGTAACCACTTTGGCTTTTGGTATCATTATAGGTTCCTACCTAGGTTCTTAAGTAGGTTTTTAGTAGCTGATAGTAGATCCTACATAGGAGGTTTATTTTGAAGATGAAGAAAGGTCCATTTTGGTTTTTGATAGCATTACAGAACCCTAACTAGATCCTTAACTTTTCCAGCAACTGACACTATGTTAGGAATCTACATAGGAGACTTACTTTGGAATCTTATTAGGATCCCACCTTGCTCCTCAACAACATTATACCATCCTATCTAGGTCTCTATCCAGGACTTCAGTAACCCTGAAACCTAAATAAAACTACACGAATATCACACCAGAAACCAAAATAGAATCTTACAACACAACTAGGAAACAACTTGGTATCCCACCTGGTACCCAAAATACCATCCTCACATAGAACCCTACAAATTCCACCTCTCATAGATCTACCCACCTAACAAATTTCAATTTTCCTCAAATTAAAAGTCAATTAAAGATGAACCATTACTATTCCCACTACGATAAACCTATTAAAACACAAAACCACCATTTACTCTGCCAAGGGTCTAAGACCTGGCCGTAAATCGAAGCTCCTTATTACGCCCAAGCGTTCGAACGATCGGTCGCATTTCCAGCGGGCCGCTCCTTTGACGCCGAGCGGTTAATTGTCGTCGGTGAAAATTGCGAATCATCATAAACAAGGAGCTCAAACTCGAGTTCTAAAATAAACGCTCCTGAACTGCGACGCCTGGGCAGCTCGCCTCGCAAGAATCTCCGTTGAATCACTGCAAGAGTTATCCGCAACGGAAACGTTAGAATTCCTGCGAAAGCGTTGATCCATGCTTCGCTCTGGGAGGGTGGGTAGGGGAAGAAAAAAAAAAGAGGAGGAGAGAAAATGACGATGGATAAAAAAGTGGACGGGACGAAGGAAGAGGAAAAAAATTGCGGTGGTGGGGGGGATGGGGAGGATTTGCATGAGCGATTAAAGCGATTAATATGTTAATTGCGAGCCGCTTTGTCTTAAGCAATTTGAAAAATGATCGCTACCTCGACTCAAGGTGCGCATACGATTACATTACTCCGCTTTGATTTAAACGACCACGTGTAAGGAAATACAAAAAAATGAGTATAATTATGATGATAATGATCCTAGTGGATTTATGAAATTTACAAAATTTATATTTATGTTCTTTTTTTTATTAGTTTGAATTTATGATTTTATATGTTTGACTTGGTAATTGAAGATGGGAGAGAAATTGTGTTGGTGAAATGAAAAGAGAAGATATTAATATGAGAAGTTAAATAATTCAATCTAATGGTATTAATGGTTATGTAGAAAGCAATCTAACAGTTAATTATAATTTGATGGTTTTGGGGAAAGGTGAATAAATTTTGTATTTTATTGGGTTGACAATTTATGGCAATTACGTATATTAATTTTGATTACTTATATAATTATATATTTGTCCACTCCTCGTTTATTTCTGGTTTATTTCTGGTTTTCAAGCACGAGGGAAAAGGTGATGGTAAAATATGAACTGAACATTTTTACTAGTAAGAATAGTAAAAAAAATGATAATTATAAAAATAAGTTTTAATAGTTTTGTCTTATACAAGGTCTAGTATTAGAACTTGCATAGAGAATGTGTACCTATTGCCCCAAATTGGTGGACCTGTAGTCCCAAATAGGTGCAACTGTTATCCTCAACCCTAATATTATTGTTTTTCCTTTATGAAAAAAAGAAATTTCACATTTAATGAAATAAAGTTTAAAGAAATTATAAACTACTACAGTAAATAAAATGCCAGACAATTTTTCTCTGATAAAGTCCCAGCGATTGTTCATAATTATCCTCAACTTGTCAAATATTTGTTTTATTTAATTACCAAAACTGATAATTAAGCAATGTTATCAGGCGTCGATCATCTCTCTTCGCAATTCACAATACTAATTATTTGACTGGTAATCAATCCACGTCGTTGACAATTATCAAATTTTTTTGTAAACAACTCACGTTTTAAGTAAGATGTTCAAGTGACCAAAAAAAAATCACTACACTTTACAATAATTATAACATTATCGATTGATGTTTACTTCAAGAGGTACATATTTTTTTTTCGCGATAGCAGATATATGTATATATGACCATATATGGCAATAATTGATTTCCATATAAGGAAATTATTAAATGGTCATCATATATCGACTATATATGGATTAAGGAAAGACATATATGTCCATATATGGATTAAGGAAAGACATATATGTCCATGTATGGACTAAGGAAAAATATATATGTTCATATATGGTTTTTGGAAAGACATGTCTTTTTTCCCTTATATAAAATTATTAAAACATATATGGATCATGTCTCATTTTTACTAAAGTTTGTTTTTAACCGCCCAAAAGGTCATTTGGAACTAAACAAAAACAATAACAAACATTGTTGTTGTTTTTGTTTTGTTAATTTGACCTTTTGTATGTTATCAAACAATTATTGTTTACTTTTCTAGTTAACAAAACCCTTTATTCTTCAGTTCCATCCAAAAAAAAGAAAAAGACACGAAATTGTTTCGCGCAAATTAGGGACTTTTGTGGGGGGGGGGGGGAGCAGAAAAATTACGCAAACGACTACTCTACGTCCGGCAACTTGGCCGTTATTCTGAAACGGCGACATTTTCGACGGCCACGTAACACTTCTGTATATTAAGATATATGTTTTGATAAGGGGAGTCGCGAGAAGATAAGAGCATTTTAACGAGTAGCTTATATTTAGAACGAAAGTGGAGCGCTGCATCAAAATGTTGAACGGCCATAGTCGCGCGCGCAAATACGCATACCTTGCGCGGCTCCGCGGAGGACGCGTGTCAACGACGCCGTTCATTGCACCCGCCCGGCCCTCCGCGCCCGCTTCGCCGATGCTCATCGCGCACTCTTCTATTATTAACGTCCAAATATTTACCGATTCGCTTTCCTCGCGCGTAGAGAACCATTTGACAATTGATCTTTCGCGGATTTAGCACTTGGCGCTCGCTTCGTTGGCCGCCGGTCGGGAATTGCGAATTTCCCGCCCGAGTGGAATAACGGTGTCGTTGAATCGTAGGGGAATATGAAATTTGTTATGCAACTTCACGATTTGATTAATCGAACGAGGTATTTTTGTTTAATATTCGTATTTGGCGCGGTTGCATCCAATATTTGAGGTTTTACGCCCTAGGGAGTTTTTTTTTAAAATTGTATTCCTCACTTCCTCGGGATAAAAAGTATTGCACGTACCACGGGGAATCTCAATTGAATGGTTTTCCACTTCTTGCGTGGAAAATTACAGCTGGATGGCAGCTGGATAATGGTTGGATATTATTATCCAATAGAAGTTGGATAAAGGATGGATAATGGCTGGTATAAAGTTGGATAACCATTGGATTCTACCAGCCTTTTAAGACGGCTGGATATTAGCTGGATCAACCAACTAGTATAACAGTACTCCGATAGGTGGCGCTAGTAACAGGTTACCCGCAAGAGAACTGTCGTACGGAATGTATATGAGGGCGCGATATAATAAGATGAGTAGGAGTGGATTGGCTTATTTTTGAAACATTGAAATCAAAGCAAAATGGCACACTCATAACGACTGGACAATCCAACCCCTTTTTCCAGCCATTTCAAAAGAGTCCCTAAATCTCTTAAAAATACTGAAAAAATTCTGAATCTCAATTTTTAAGAACTTTTCGGATCTTCTAAAAGAAATCCAGTCTCTTTTTTTATGAGAATTTTTTTTAAATTATTCATTGTAAATAATTTAATGAGGAATTATTGTGGCCTTGACATGGGCCTCCCTAGGTAAATTGGAATCGTTTTTCTCTCCCAGACTTGAGCCACTTTCAGATAGAAAAGAGTTTGCATCGCTAGACTGATGACAGATTGCAAAAAAGGCTAGTAAACTGAATTAAAAATAAAAAAAAATATATATATATATGTATATACTTATAATTAGCATTGAACTCGAAACTCCTACATATTAGTCCAACACTATAATCTTACAAGCCTCCGAGGTCTTACGGTATTGAATATCATAATCCAATAGAATAAGGGCGTGCAGAAATAGGACATAAACATTGTTAAACAATAACTCCAAATATGATATTATTTTTGAACAAAAAAATTGATTTTTTTCCAAAATTTTTTAAAATATTGTCTATTTTATATATTATAAATATAAAATAAATATAAATATTGCAAATTAATAATTTCATGCATATAAAATGATAAATTAATTTGTGAAATACATACAATTACTTATAATCAATTAATTAATATTTTTAATCATAATAAATTAACAAGAGGAAAATAATGGCAATGAATTTAATTTAGTATGGCGTTGAGTTCTAAATTTAATTTCATTCAGAAGGAGAGACGTATTGATAACATTTATTTTTACCACATCTTATTAAAATTGATTAATTCGATATTCACATGTATTCAGAACATAAATACAACCAGCTGCTGGAAGCCTGGAAGTCTAATGTTTGTCAAGTGAATTATATTCTATTCGGGCTGAAATATTATATATAAAAGAAAACAGCGTGATAAACAATACGTCATTTATTTTACGTGGGTAAATCCAATATCATGATTAATTATTGGATAATAAATAACATTACAAATTCGTTAATTTATATTAGAAACTAAAAATATTAATTATAATATATAATAAAAATTATTATACATGTTTTTTTTTTTAATTTATATGCACTGCTTTAACAATTGTTTAATTATTTTTAACATTTTTTAAATTCAAAATTATAAATTTGAGTTTCGAAAATAATTTTGCAAATTTAAATTTGCAACTTTTCTTTTCGCATATATAATTTATTATTTGTATCAATTTATATAACAAAAAATAAGGATTTATGATAAATCAATTTCGTTTGAATTTAATCGACGTAAGTAATGTCAGTAGGAGCATATTTGGAGTCGATCTATATTTACAATATGGACACCCTGTACACACGTCTGGTCCCACGAAATTCGTCTACGCGGCGTCTAGCATTATTTAACACGATTAAAGGAAGGATCGGAAATTCCGATTCGATTTCGACGCGTCGCCGTAAGAAAAAATTAACAAATCGAACATGGAAATGAAACTACGTTCCAATTACACACGGAATGAATACAACGACGCTCCGCCTATTATAATGATTGAACTCATTGTATTACCATTCAGCGCTATCTCGTATTTAATCATTCACAAATTCGATGAAGATGTCGAACCGCTCAAATAATACACGAACCGATAAGATTTTGAATTATGCATTGCTTACACCCGGCGAGCAAAATTTATTCATCTTAAATAAGTTGATTTATGTGAAAAATGAAAAAAAAATTATTTTAGCTAAATATTTTTTACATTAAATAATTCTTTGGTAAAAATGAAACGTATACGTTCGTATATGTTTTAATAATTTCATATATGGATATATCCTTAGTAAAAATGAAACATATATGGTCCATATGTTTTTCCTTAATCCATATATGGTTCATATATGGTCCATGTATGTTTTTCCTTAATCCATATATGGTTCATATGTGGTCCATATATGTTTTAACAATTTAATATATGTTTATATGGCTCTATACGACCATATATGGTTGATATATGGTAATAATTGCTCATGTGGAAAACTTTTAGTGCCACAGCAAAAGCCATAGTGGTTGACTCTGTGAGATCGACATTTTTCCCTGCCACAGATTTAGCCACTGTGACTAATTCTGTGGCACTACAATTTTTCCACGTGGGTGACTTCAATATAAGGAAAGATATTGAACGCATTTACAGCTAGAATATTATCATAATTATTGCCATATATCGACCATGTATGACCATATACAATCATACATGAAGTAAGAAAAAACATATAAACCATATATGTTTCATTTTTACTCGAGTCAATTGGAATTAATAATATAAAAATATACGATTTTTGTTGTCAAATTTGTAAAATCATTCTCATTAAAATTAAAAGAACGTTTATTTATTTACTGGTAATATTTTTTTTAAATTATCTTCTCTTTTTCAGGTCTTTGTAAAGTCCCTCGCATGACCACTTTAAAACAGCACGGCGTCAAAATAGTGCGAGCATTGTACGAAAAAGGGATATGTATGCTTGTCAATCATTCCGTTTCATGCGACAAGGTATTTTATAAATCATGTCATTCAGTAAAGATACTTATTTTATTGCTCTTAAAGCTTCGACCAATCGCAAACTGTATAGTTTATGGAGATATATTTAAATTTCCATTGCCTTTCTCCGTTCGTACATTGAGAGAAAGAAAGATGCCAATATTTGATTTATTATAAACATATAAATAACAATAAACTATTTATTATTCGTTTGGCAACATTGAAATATCAAAATTTATTTGTCGTTAAGACTCTTAAGTCAGTTTATTAAAAGTAATAATAAATTTTTAGTGAACTGTTGCGTATAATTGATTTTTTAAAAAGCGACATCTGGTCGACAAAATGTACACCGCGTTCAAGACTGTCGATAACGATTTATTTAATGCTATTTATCTAAATAATATTGGCAAGCGTGATGTAATGATATATATAAAAAATAAAATAAATTTTTTGCTTTTTCATTTAAAAAACTGTATATTTGTAAAAATTTAACAGTTTAACAAAATTAAAAGAACATCAGATTATCAAAATATAAAAAAAAACTCAAAAAATAATAAACTTCTTGCAAATTACAATTCAATTTACTAAAACTTGACATTTACATAACACTTTTTTTTTCTTCTCTAATTTTGAGTTAACAACATTATTTTTATTATTTAAAAATGCAAATAAATAACTACATTGTTAATCATTTAATAACACATTTAAATGCTAAAATCTTCGCCTCTTCTTTGGCATTATAGGAAGTGTTCGCGTAAGTACCACGAGGATAAGAAAGAAAGAGAGAAAAAAAGGAGTAATAAACGCGTGTTTGTAATTTATATAAGCCGTCGTTTCGTACTCCCGCAAGTGTCTCTAAAACCCGCATATAGGCACACGTCTGCATGAAAGCGATGGTGAAACTTATTCGAGAGATTTCGCTGATATCTATGTGTTCAAACGACAAACCGAGTTTCGAATTCCTGGGTCGATGCCGTATATATAATTTGTTCGTATAATCGGGCCTCGTTTCGAATAAATCATTGTTTTTCGTTCATTTCTTTTCTTTTCTCCGGTCGTTAAGTCATCGGGACTCCCCGGGGACCTCGCAGTTATTTTATTTTCGCGTCTATTATTGCCGCACTTTCGAGTGTTTATTGCCACTGAATTAAAGTGAAAATTTATCATCGACAGAAACCATTTTTACACCGGTTATCCCCCTCTCCCCCCTTTTTTTTTTATTGCCATCCGTTATTCGCGAAATAATTTCCCTTTCGTTCGAGCAATATCGAAATTAAATTAACTTAAAATAACTTGAAATTGTTAAAATCTTAAATTTTGAGATTATTCGCGTCGTTATGGATGAATTTGCATAAAAGTACACTCGACTCTCGATATAGCGTTCTTCCATTCCCCTTGTAACGCAAGCAGCGACCCCTACCGAGCGCGCGTTTAACAACGTGAAGTTAGCCGCCAATTTCGATAGGTCGCCTAGAGGTTGAGTACTACTCTGAAGTGACCTAAATTAACCAAATTATCTTTATATATAATATTTGATATGAATATTTAATATAGTAAGGTATTGCTAATGAGATAGTCTCGCTATCTGTAATTATATATAATATATCATGTTTAAATATTTTATGCAAATTGATATATGCATTAATAGAGCTGTGACCTTTGAACTAACAAATGAGCGAAAGAAATTTGTGATTAAATTTACTCCCCTTTTTGTATATATTCAGAGTAATTTATTTGATGTTTGTTGCAAGTTTTAAAATAAACTTTTAACCGACTACGATGGTGTATTAATTTACTTCACTTGTTTTCAGATCTCAGACGTATTCGACTGCGCACACGAATATGGTGAGATGGAAAGAGAGAAACGCGAAAAGTATTTGTGTGACAGGACGGATTCTGTTTGCGATGGGTACATTCTTCCTGGATATGATAGGTAAAAACAATTCGCATAAATACATTTTGGTACCAGAATCTCTTGATAATAATATAAAAAATTGTAAAACATATACTATGTATCATGTAAAAAAAAATTTAAACACCTTATATACCGAAATTAAATAATATTATGATTTGACCTTGGGGCTTTAAGGTATATCCTGGAATCTGTTTGATATTTGATTATCAAAAGAAAATATCCTTAAAAACTAATGGAATTCTCCTGATGGAACATTCTTGTCCTCTTAAAGTAAATTTATACCTTGAAGAAGCTAAGTTGTTGGTACAATATAGGAAAAATTATCGTGTTGTACCACAATTGTTACTGTGCTGGCATGGTAATTTTTCTTATATTATAAAGAATGTAAAAAAGAAAAGAAAATTCCAGAGATATTAAATACCATAATGTTATATATACCTAATTATCCATAAAAGGTTGAAAGAAAAACAGAAGAATTAAGTAGAATTAAAAAGTGCAAAAGAAATAATTGAATGTGAATGGCTTTTATGTTAAGGTTCACGAAGACAGAAAAATGTCAAGAGTTTCGAGAATCTTACATCGTAACCGGAAACAAAAGTAAGATGCCAGATGAAGATATACCAGAATTCGGCCCAGCAATCAACGCTTTAACTGAAGACTTGAAACAGATCTCGATTTATATATTTAAAGTAAGCGTCACTTCCTCCATACGTGTCTCATTCAATGCTCAAAAATAAACTGAACTGAGAAAACAGCCTCTTTATATTCTGCAGTAATTCAACATTGTTTATTATATCTCTAACAATGAGGAATCTTTTTGAACATTTAAACATATTTCTCTTTAACTTCATAAAACAAAATATTTTATTGGAAATACACGTAAATTTTAATAATATTTTCAAGCTTCTTTTCAATTTAAAAAAATGTTAAATATTGCAATTTTCAAAATATGCCACGTCTGTTATTAGTATTATATTTCTTCAAAACCCTTGTATAAATATTGAAATATTTCTGAAATGTGTTAAAAATATTTTGAAGTATCCATTGTTAAAAAGTAAAGCTCTTTCTGAAGTTGGCTAAAATTTACAGATAATTTGTTTATGACAATGCAATGTAAATAATTAATATTCACTTACCGACATCATCACTGTGTCACTGCTTCACTCCTTCACTATGGCACTACTCGCACTTCACACGATATTACAACGGCACTACCTTACGACGTCACTATAACACACACAATAGTAATAGCAATAAATACATAGAATAATATCAAAAGTATTTATTGCTATTGCAAAACGCGACATGAGAAGGTCTTCGAACCTTCTAAACACGACTGCAACTTCACGTTGAGCTTTACTGTTTAAGAATGGAAAAAAATGACTTCTACTAATGTGATTTTTAATTACTTTTTAATCACTTCTTAATTACTGACTATCTATTTCAATAATAAATTGAAAATTTAATAAACAGAATTTCAAAATCATGTTTACATTACTTCAAATAATGATCGTCTCTGTTGTTAGGGGTATAATAAAACTACATCTTAAAATGATCTTATTTAATTAAGAAAGCATGATATCAATTTAAGATTTGACTCTATTTAGCTAAGAGATGTCTCTATTTTTAGAAATAATAATATTCACAATATTGTGGGAATTATGATATAGGCTGTTGCTGTAGCACTGGATCTGCCAATAGACTTCTTTACATCTAAGCACAAACGTATGATGACAAGTGACAATAATTCGGTCGTAAGACTCCTGTACAGTCCCAAAGAACAACTGTTAAACATCGGTGATGTACGTTGTCAGGAACATACCGATTTCAGCACCTTTACTTTATTTATTCCAGTAAGCAAATATCATTATTTTTATAATTGTCGATAAATTTAATCCTTTAATAACTGAACAGTAATGTTACATTTGGCACTTTGCTTTTATTTAATGAAACGCGCTTTAATTCAATTTACTGTATTGTAACAAATATTTAAGTCCTATGTATAATTATATATATTATTTTATGGCATCAGGTAAAAGTCAGGTAAAAGTAGAATAATGTTATATCTCCAGGAATATTTTATCTAAAATAGGAATTCATAAAATTCTTGTTTACATTTAATTTGACATAAAAATTTGTTCGTATAACAAACGAACAAGTTTGCCACGAATGATGTTCATTCAAATATATGATATCAATGCAGATTGAAATCTCAAAAAATTGCAGTGATTGGTATTCATTGCATTCATATCGCGTTATTAGTTTCGAGATTCCATAAATTATACTTATAAAAAATTGCTGTCATCTTTTTTAATACATTGATTTTTATATCTTTTTAAAAGCCACGTTTTATTAGACTCAATGAAAAATGCAAATAATCATTTTAAATATTCAGTGTATTAAATATTCAATTCTGCTGTTTAACATTTCTTTCCTTAACCGGGCAATTGCAGCCTCAAAATTTATTATCGCAAATTGGAAATGGGATAAAACATAACGTCCAATAATGCACTTAAACGATAATTGGGACAAAAATTATTATACTTTACAACACCGATGTTAAATTATTTCATCAATCCTGATTACTTGACAAGTATCAAATATTAATAAATGTTCTATATTGTTTTAATATACTGAATATTAATCAACTTTATATAAGTCTTGTACACTTTTGATTATTAATTTATTAAAATAATGCCACATCAACATGTTTTACGTCATTGTTAGACAGAATAGTAATTTTTCTTCCAACATTTGCTGCGCGTGCAAGTTAATCATAAAACTTTTGCATAATTATATATAAATGACATTATTCTAAGTTTTGTCATTGAAAAAAAAATACAAATAAACGTTCAGTTTAATTAATGTATCATTAAGAAATATTCCAACAATGAAGTAATTGATAAAACAATTACGTCTCATAAAAGTAACTTTATCTTTTCCAAAATTTGCAATCCCTCAATTTAACTCACTCAAATTACAATTTAAAATAAAACATTTGATTTACTTGATTTTAAATCATGAAATTTAAGAAAATCATCTGATTGAATGCTTAAATTCCACATAACTCAATGAAACTTAATCTTTCATTTACTTTTTGAGTGAGTTTTACTAAAAGAGAAAATATAAAATGATTGAGGAGTAACATGCCAAGTGTTTCTTTTTTTTAAATTATTTCATCTCATGTCATGCCTCAACTGTGTGCCTTGGTAGCATTATAAATGCACGCAATATGTTCGTCAAATCATAATTATTTAAGTTTGACGGGTTGGGTAGCATTAATTTTCTGTTTTTCTGCACAGTGTGAAAGCACTGTCACGCGGAGTCGCGACAAGTCGCGACTTCGCTGATCAACGTAATTTTCTTGCGCAATACTATACTTTATTGCGTCAGGGTGCTTACTCTCCAATGCAGCGCCAAGTCTAGAACTGCAAATTGTCAGCGCTAAAAACGTGGCAACGTTGTACTCGTCGTTTCTGTCAGATTAAAATATCAACTTCAGTCAGTTTGCACCGTTGCTTTGTTTTTCAACGAATAAGCACTCTGGTCCCCATTTAAAATGACGGCAAATATATTTCACGTAGTTTTTCTAGATGAATTTAGTAATTTTTCTGCTTAGAAATTATATATAGAATAAAATATATAAATAATATTAATAATATTAGAAAGGAATAAAAAGATATAATAATTGTATTAAAAATAAGGAAAAGAATAATAATCCCCCAAATTTCACACTAACTTCTTTCAGTTATTAGACTAATGTCAATAAGTTCTAATTATTTTACTATTATGGTTACATTACTGAATTGCAATGATTATTATTATTTTTAAGTAAATAGTTAAATAGTAATGTAGATACCAGTGTAGCCATGATGATAAGGTAGCTAAACTTTACTGAAGGACGCTGGTTCAAAACTTGAAGGGGGCGCTCTCATTTTTACTTACTTTTTATCATCCGATCATGAAGACGTTCAACACAAAGAAGGTTCCGAAAATCCGTAGAGACTCGGGACAGATGCTTTCAGGTGGCAATGACTTTAGTTACCTGTCATCACTCGGTGGTATCTAGTTTTTCGAGATCATTTCTGGTTCGCTTCATTGCAACAAAAGCGTGCGCAGGACCAGTCGAACGGCAAGCATGTCAGTTGCGGCTATTTTATTGTCCCTGAATAATTCCGAGGACCAGATTATTCCAAATAGTCGTATTCAGTTGTCATGAAGAATATACTTGCTTGCTGAAACCTGGTGAAAAAAGAAATAATATCAGAAATTATGTTGGAATTTGTGTGATAGGAAATTTAATAAAAATGCCCATCTTTTTTAAAAAGAAGAGAAAGTAAACGAAATGAAACAAATGAACAAAATTATGATATTTGAATATTTATTTTGTACTTTACTTTTAACAGGAGGAAAAAAAGTCTTTTATAATAAAAATTTAAGGTGATTTTTCAGTTCCAAGATATATTTATTAAATTTGTAATACAAAAATTACATAAATTATACTCGGCTTCCACATATTTGCTCTTCCACACATTTGCTTCCTGAAATCTGACCAATGGGAGAAAAGCACAAACCCCGCCAAATGTGAATACTATTTAAAGCAAATGTGTGGAAATCGAGTGTATATGAAACGATTCTCCCACTTTTACATTACATTATGTCAAATTTTAGTTGAATTCTATTCATCAATTAATCCTGGATACTATACAACATTTCTAACATGCACTGAAGAACCACCTTAATATTTTATAATTAAGATAGATAAAACTATTTTAAGATACAATCAAATGGAACAAAAGCATAAAATATATGATATTTTTGAAGTTGTTGACCGTTTGAAATTTTAACATAACTTTTTCTTGACTTACTAACCAACGTCCAATTAATTGTACATTCCAGGACAGCGAGGGTGGATTGGAAGTTCCATTACGTGGAAAGCGTTGGATAAGAGTCGGCTATTTTCCAGGTGCGGTAATTATCATGAACGGTGACATCATCCAAGATTGGACAAAGGGAACGTTCCAAGCCACGCGGCATCGCGTGGTGGTACCGGCAATGCGCATACCGTCTTCCGGCCTCGGCTTCTATATCCGCCCGGACAATGACGCTGACATTGAACCCATCGACGTCACAGTTCCGGAGGTGTACGAGCCACCAGTCACTGTTTGTAACACTGAAAAGAAAAAGAAGAATGGCTTTATTCGGTCCATAAATCACATTCGAAAGCGAATCGTGCAAGCTTACTGTTCCTTTTAAGACTCAGCGAAAGAGCAACGATTTAAGAACAACAATAATCTGTTTACGTCAAACGTTTCGCGCGTCCGCCATCATCGTCACCGTGGAGCTCACCGGAAGTTTTGATTTTCGCGTCGATCCCAAACATACGTCCATCTCCGTCCTCGAATCGGCAAGCGACGAAACTTCCCATTATCTTCATCAATTTTCGCTTGCAATTGAAAGATTCCGCGGATATATTTTTTATAATACTTATTTTAACGGTATAAAATAACTTTTATTTGTACATATGATGTTATCCAAGTTATGAAGATAATGCACCGGGAAGAAAGCTTGGGTATACGTTATTGTACTAAGTCAAAAAGTGGGGATAAAGTTTGCTTAGATGTTATATGCGTATTGTACTAGAACTGACACTTTGCGCATAAATGCAAATGGCTCCTTAAATTCGAACGGTTTGTTGTTCCATATTTCATTTGTTCCTTAATCCAAAGTTACGTGGAAAGTAGAAAGTGAGGTGCGTAAAGTGGGATTTTACTGTATATATCGGAAAAGAGATTCCAAAATAATTTGCATGACAGCAACATAATTTTCGTAACGTATTTTAAATTATATTTTAAATACTACAAGTAGATGCCGCCTTGTTTCCACTTTTTGATACAGTATAATAATTTTGGACTCATTGTTTTTTCTTCAGTGTTCTGTTATGTAATTGTAAATTGTAATTTGTTGAGATAAAAATGGCCCTTGATTAAATAACAAGAATTTTTCGGCTTAGCGGAATCTTTTGATTGCGTTTCACACCACTTGACTGAATAGTATTACTGCGTGTTGTTTTTTAAGCCTCGTTCGAGATCTCGATGCATTTAGAAATGTTTTCAATCGATCAAACCTCGCATCGATGAACGATCGCCGATTTACTGAGTAATAAATAAATTTATACCAAATTTTTAAACACTGTTTACGGTTTTTAAACTGTTTCTTATTTATTTTCTCCCTACAAAACCACTTGTCGCACTTTACATAATGTATAAAATGTGGAATTGAAGGATTTTTGGTGTTAGAATCCAGTATTCCAGTTTAGAGTTCCTCGTACTTGGCGCGTCGTAAAACAGATCACTTTGTCACCCTGTTGGAAAGGTATATCCGGATTGTCCATCATCAAACCGCATTCCATTCCGGTTTTGATAGAAGTTACCTCCTCCTTCATATGCCTCATTGACTTTAATTTACCTGTTGGAAGATAATTAATTAAAGATTTGTCAATGTGTTGTAATGTTGTTGCATTAAATTTGTTTTCAACTTCATTCCATGTATACAAATTAAAGTACTTATTTCGTTATAATAAGTTAATTTGTATAACGAAAAACATTACATTCAAATTTTAGTTGCAATAAGTAAAAGTATAATATTATATATTATTGAATATGATATATAAATGTATGAAGATGTAACAATAAGCATTAAAGTGTAGTGATTCAATGATCTTTTTGTCATTGAAGATTTATCAATATGTTATATTATATTAATAGTTAGAAAGATATACAAAATAATTATTGCATCAAAGTTCAAGTAAGTATATGACATGTATATATATATATATGTACTAACCTGTATAAATAACTTCGTCATTTCTAATTACTTTATAATTTGCCATCTTTTTTAATTCGCCTTTTGAACACATACATCCTGCAACCTTAACTTTATTTTTCTTCACATTAATCTCAAATTCTTTCAGTATATCAGCTTCGCCTGTATAATTAAATGAATTAATAATTTAATAAATTATACAACGTAAATAAAACGTAATTATATTGCATGATTTTCAGTCCAGTAGATTTACAATAATTTGCAATTTTGTTTGTTCAAACATTTTTATCCCAAAATTTATAATACTACTCCAAATGTATTATAATTACCGATAACATCTTCTACAGTAACATTTGGTAACAGTTTTGTGATTTCTTCTTTCAGATCATCTATTAGCTTGTAAATAACGTTGACAAAGCGTATCGATTTGTTAGAAACATCTTTCTTTAAAGTCCTCGACTTCTTTACATTGAAACAATAAATAATGGCTGAAACAGAATAATTAATGACAAAATCTGCTGATCAATACATATTGAAATTAAATATTTTTATAATTATTACCATTAAATGTTTGTGACAATTCAATGTCCGATTCGTTAACTTCTCCTACTCCAAAATGAACAACATTAAGATGACACTTTTTTTCTTCGTTATAAGTTTCAAGAGTGTCTAAAATTGCTTCGACAGAACCGACTACGTCCGCCTTGATTATGATGTTCATTTTTGGAATTCCATCGTCCGGTTCTGTTTCCTTAGTCTTCTTCTTTTTTATGAAATGCAAGCCTAAAGATCTCTTCCGCTTTAATTCTGCTTTATATTCCTGTAAATAGATGTCAACAATTAAAATTTATATGAATTTGAACATTCAAAAAAGTAATGTTAAAGTAATTTTAAATGTGACACACACGATCAAATGTTTCTGTAACTTTTCATTAGCTGCTCTATCCTGTTCCAATGACTTTTTGAACAATTCTTTAGACTTTCTGTAATGGACCACTTTATGTGCAATTTGTTCATTGTCAACTTGCTGAACTTCATCGCCAACATTTGGCATTTCTCGCCAACCAATAATTTGTACCGGGTCACATAATGTTGCTTGCTTGACAATGTTGCCAGCATGATCGAACATAGATCGTACTTTGGCAAAAGCCGTACCACTTACTGAGAACAGTCAAACAATTAAAATTAATACTTAAATAATTAACAGTACATAAATGAGTTATTGTCAATTGTTTTGTTACCGAAAGTCACTTTGAAGTGTACTTTCAATAATGAACTGTTAAGATAATTGCGACAGTTATTAGAATATAATTTATATTTATATCTAACTTTATTATTGAATTTAAATAAACTTAAGATTCGTTGGTTACTGTTTTGTTATCGTTACGTAAAATATATTATAAAAAAATAGAAATATTTATATTAAAGTATTTCACTCACCAATATAATCGCCTCGTTTTAAAATACCGCGCTTGATAAGGACTGTTGCCAGTTTACCTCTATGTGTACTAGTGCTGCATTCAATAATAACACCTTCCACTTTACCTTTAGGGTCTCCTTTCAATTCCATAATTTCTGCCTGCGCAACAACCGCTTCCATTAAAAGATTTAAGTTTTGATTTTTAAGAGCTGATATATTAACACTTTGTACATCTCCCCCAAGATCCTCAAGGTGAATTGAATGTTGTGCCAACATAATTTTTGTCCTTTGCTAAATCAACAATGTTTCGTTATAAAACTTTTGGTAATATTCTTAAAGTGAGTGAAACCAAAAAATAACGAAAATAACATATTTACCACTCAGTTTAGTATATTATTTTATAAAATTAACAGAGATGTAACATTAACAGTTTATCAGAAAATTGGTATTTGATTTAAAAACAATAAACCTGTTTATAAGTTTTGAAAATTAATAAATTACAAAGATTCAAATACTTACAATGTCGGCTTCGGGTTTATCAATTTTATTAATGGCTACTATAATAGGAACTTTCGAAGTTTTAGCCATTTCGATGCTTTGTACAGTTTGTTCCATGACACCATCGTCCGCTGCAACCACTAAAATTACTATATCCGTTACTGATGCTCCACGCAATCTCATTGCACTAAAAGCTGCGTGTCCAGGAGTGTCCAAAAACGTTATTTTTTCACCGGTTTCTAATGTAACTGAACAAAAAAAAGGACAAATATATTTTTAATATACTGCATCACTTAATCCTTTTCTTTTTCACGCCTAATGTAGAATATAAAATATTTCCTTGTATAATTTTTAAAATTTATATTTTTCTTTTAGAAACATCTATTGGTATAACTCAATCATCCTTATAACGGTTTTGGTAACAATTTTCAGTTAATTAATTATTTAATATTTTTAATTTACCATTAAAAGCACCAATGTGCTGTGTGATCCCACCAAATTCTGCTTTTACCACATTCGTATTTCTTAAAGTGTCTAATAATGTTGTTTTCCCATGATCGACGTGACCCATCACAGTAACTATAGGTCTTCTTTTGATTAATACTGATGGATCAGGTGGAGGGCTAAAATATTTATATATTAAACATATAATTTAAGAAACAATAAACTTAAAAGTATCTTTTTGTTTTCAAACTAATTTAAAATATATTAATTATTTACACATATTTTTTAAACAACTTATTTGTTTTAAATAAATATTTACTTCGCAATATTTGGTTCTTTCTCAGTGTCTATTTCACTTTTCTTATTTAAAATTGGATTAACCACAAATTTTGGTAGCAAATTAAGACTTTTCAAACACATTCCAATTAAGTTTTTATCTTTAAAAACATAATCAGAATCAAATTGAACTCTAGTATGGTATTTTATTGTTTGTAGTACATCTTCTATATCTCTTGAAGAAGTTCTTGCCAATTCTGCAGCTGTCATATTCTCCCACACATCCACTTTCTGCAATCTTTCTTTATTGTCCTTGATAACTCGTATTTTCTATAAAATAAATAAAAAAGATTAATTACAATAAAATAAATTAATCGCAATCATATTTAAAAAAGTATTATAAATATTACAATTAGGAAAATAATTTTTCTTTGTTAATTAATTATTTCATAAGTAAAACACAATAATATGTAAAGGAATACAATTTTCCATGCGCATACGTTTCCAAATGAAATAATAAACATTTATATAATTTTAAACAATGCATAATAAAATAAACATAATACAAATGTATATAAAATTCTACGAACCATTTCCTTTTGTTTCATGACACATGCTGTCACATTATAAAGTCGATTTTGCAATTTTGACACAACTGTCAATTTTTTACATGACTTCAGCTGCTGTGTAAATATCATTCTACTTTGCTTCGCCGGCAAACTGAAATAAAAATCAATAAAATATTAAAATTGAAAATTATTATTTTACCATCCAATAAAAAAATAATAATTTAAATGTCAATTTAAAATAAACTAAAAATATAAAATGTTAAAATTAACCTTGTTCCTATTTTACAGTCAGTGTTGAAGGTTACGTTTCGTCAAACAATTATTTAATTTTCAAGTAATATCCATAAACATAACGTGCTAATTTTTATAAAGCCAGAAAAAAACTATTTTTTTTACATATTGTCATGCAAGTATTTGGTCAGATTACTTACTTTTTAATTAAACGTGCTCTGAACCAAATTGCTGCCATTGTTACATACAAATTATAAATAATTATTTATATACAAATCAACAATAGGCGATAACTGTCATCCTTCTAAACTAGATGATATAAACAAAAAGAAGATGGAAAGGAAACATTAACTTATCATTTTATGTTAAGTAAATTGAAATTTGTGGAAAAAGTTGTCTCTGTTTTCAAAGCCAATTTAATGTTTCCGACGCCACCTAGTATCGTGGGACGAAACTGGCGAGTGCCGAACATAACCTCTTTGTAGTTCCTTCAAACTGTCTACTGTCAAAAAATACTGTCTGTCGTTTGGTTCTCCTCGAACGTAGTAAACGTAGTAGTTTGTGGAAATTTTTTCATTATGTCTGTGGATATTTCGTGAAACCTAATCTAAACTTTTCCCTGGCTTAATCGCGTCAACGAGATAGGCGATAATTTTTTGACGTGCGACGAGATTGATTCGGACGCGAATCACAAAGGGTTTCATGCCACGAACAGCCTTGGCTTGTTTTCGTTTATTTGGAAGATCATTTGACATTTTTCAACCGCACTTGCTAAGGTGTTTTATCGCAGTTATTATTATTTTTACTTAATATTTTTAACAATCAAAACAGAGCTAGTCATTTGGCAAAATCTTTAACTTTTTTTAAAAAAAAAATATCAATTATTAACGAGTTATCATCATATTTTGACAATTACATTGATTTTTATTTAGATATTTAATAATATTGATGTTTATTTATTATTTAAATATGTAGGAACAATGTTTTTTTAAGAATGTAACATTTTTTAATTTTGGAGTTACATTGTTGCAAAAAGATATGATGTGTCATTGAACATAAGTCTAAATGATAGCTAAATAATGAATTCTCTAGCATTTTGTCTGATAATATATTTGGTATCAATAAAATGGAATTATGACAATATTTTCTATATGAAGGTTATTACTTTTGATTCTATTAAGAAATGGTTAATAAAAACGTGAAACAAAACTAATATAAGCGAAGTTAATCATTAAAAATGTTATCTAGAATCAAGATAAAAGTGTTTATAATTATATAAAGTTGTATCCAAGAATTAACTGAGTAATCTCAGAATTATTAATTTTGTATTATATACTTTTGTTTTGCATGATTATTAATAATTTAGTCATTATTCATTTATATTATATAAAATTTACTGTTTATTTTACATTAAAGTATATTTTATAATACTGATTATAACTAGAAAAGAATTCTATTTGCATGTAAAATTTAATAATTTCAGCAATTTGTTATTTAATTTTGATACATATTTGATAACTTAATTTAATTTAAATTGACATAATATTATTAAACTTGAATTCAAATTTTCAGTGGGATTTACTATTATCATTTATGTTGCTACTACTAATAATAATGATTGATTGATGATTTATTGTTATAATTAATATTGTTGTTTATTAAATTTCAGTCAAAATCAGTAACAAGTTGTTAATAACTTTCATAATTATTTTTATGAGAGTATTATACTTGGCTGTCTACAATTCCAATAATTGAGCAAAATAAACAACCTTTGTGACAAACTATCAAAAGAGATTAATGAATGTCTGAGAGTGATTACGATTTTGCCAACGAATACACAAGCCTGATGGACGGTCACGTTGCGGAGGCTCGCAATGATGGTCATGGCTTAATGGACCATAGGAAGAGGCGGTCAAAAGTTGCCAGCACAATCGAGGTCACTATTTCAAATAATCATATACAAGCTTTTCACACAATTATAAGAATATCTGCATTTATTTCTATATAAGGCCAGTTGCATTATAAATTTATAATAAATTGCACTATAAATAAATTTATAACTAATTATAATTTCATTTAAATTAAAAGCCATAAGATTCAAAAGTAACAAGTACTGTGATATATTTTTTTTCAATACATATACATTCATAGATTTTTTATTATTTATACTCATTAGAATGTCCTTCAAACTTTGCTATTCATTCTCATTCATACCTCAGTTGCAAGCTTGTCTTTCTAAGTATTCCCACTTTTTTAATTTAAGTCAATGCAATTACAAACTAGTAATTAATTTAATACAAAATTACACAATATATAAGTGGACGAAGTAATTATTGATAAGGACTCTTAATTTTATTGTAAATTACATATTAAAAAGACAAATATCTTTATGCAATCACTCACTAATCACATCGATCCAGTGTAGATATGTATATTGGTATTGTAACTCTAATCACAAATAAAATGTAATACTGACACAGTCAAGTTTATAAGAAAATGTATTGGAGAACATATGACGCTTATTCGTAAATCTTGATATTAAAAGTTATTTATATGTGATTATCACTTTCACTAAATATGCAGGAATGCATAGAGGTATGAACATGTAATTTAATATTATAATTTAATTCCAAGATATAATATCAACTGTAGAATATTGCAAAGCAGTATGACTGTTAACTTGAATATCATTATACATTTATATTTTAAAATTTGTACAAATTAGTTCTAATTACTTAAGCTTAATAAATAATTATCAAATAAGCAAATGCAACCCATATTGTTTTCATCTGATTATTTTACTTTTATCATTGTAATTTGTAAGATATATTATATAACGTTTATATTTATAGTTATTTATTTTTAAGCAGATGGATAATGGCTGCGTGCCAGAAGTTCGCGTGGAATCTGGGGCTGGTGGGTCAGCTTCTGGGTGTAGAAGAAGAGGTTCTGGTGACCGAGGAAACGAAGGAAATGCTCAGCATCAGGACGAAGAAGAAGAAGAACTCAAATATGGAGCAGCTCATGTGATAAAATTATTCGCTCCAGTTTCTCTTTGCATGCTTGTAGTGATAGCAACCATCAGTTCCATATCGTTTTATACTACAAAGGGAGTGTATTTGTACGTATATCGATTTTTTTATAATCTAAATACACGGATAATTAACTCAGCTTCCCTTAGAATGTGGCATATAATATCCGATCAGAATGTAATAGTTTAAATTTTATCATCCCATAATAAATATTATACTTTTTTTATGAGTAATTAAATAATTAATCAATTTAATTTTAGAGTTTATACGCCATTTCATGAAGAGAGTAATGATACTGGTACTAAAGCTTGGCAAGCGGTGGCCAACTCACTTATATTAATGGGACTCATTGTTATAATGACTGTGATACTTATTGTTCTGTACAAGTACAGATTTTACAAGGTAATACATGGCTGGCTCGTTATAAGCTCTCTAATGCTGCTTTTCCTCTTCTCCACACTGTACTTCGAGTAAGCATACTTTTTAAATATATATTACTTTTACATCAATAATATTAATGAACATGAAATAATTTTACTTTAATACATTCCTATATGTACATACATATTTCAATATATGTGTATTATATATTATTTTAAGATAATTTTATTATTTCCTTCTTTAGAGAGGTGCTAAAGGCATATAACATTCCAATGGACATTATAACACTGGTATTAGGATTATGGAATTTTGGAATTGTGGGGATGATTTGTATACATTGGCAAGGTCCTCTGGCACTTCAACAGGCTTATCTAATAGTTATAGCTGCGCTCATGGCACTTGTGTTCATTAAATTTTTACCCGAATGGACAGCGTGGGTAGTGCTGGCCGTCATCAGTATTTGGGGTAGTTATATTTATTAAAATTGCCATTCAATATATGTTTAAATACTAAAAAGAAGAAAAACGAAAGTAACATTTCACTTTTGCCCTTTTATAATTTACAAAAATACATATAATTATTGTAATCGTATTAAATGGTTGATTTATTTTTAATTATAAATAATAATATATTGTGTTTGAATTTAGATTTGATAGCAGTACTTACCCCGAATGGTCCACTTAGAATTTTAGTTGAAACTGCTCAAGAACGCAACGAGCCAATTTTCCCCGCTCTTATCTATTCTTCTACTGTCTTGTATACGTTCACATTGAATTATGCTGGTTACGTTGAAGCTGTAACCATGGCTGGGGGAGATACAGGTGCAAGCGATAATACGTCTTCGCCTGAAAGAACTCAGGCCCAAAGTCCGACAAATGCTCCGTCCGATTCGGAAAATGGTGGATTTACGACTGAATGGGTAAACTCAAATGGTAAACAGAACAATTATTTTTCACTCTTTTAAAGTAATTAACATTGTTTACAAATGATAAAGTATTACAATTAGATTAATTTATTTGTTTTGCTTCATAATACAAGTGAAAAACTAGAATGATATGTTGAATTAAATTTTATTTAATAATGTATTTAGAATAAGTAAAACAATTCAGTATATACATAATGAATTTACTTTAAATTTCAGCTGAACGGAGTTTGAGCAGAATTAACCAAATTCGAGAAAACTCTTCTGCAACATCGAGACAGCAACAAGCAGAAACGAGAACCGCTCCAGCTCGTCAGACCCAAGTTGTTGACGAGGAACGTGGTGTCAAGCTTGGACTTGGAGATTTTATTTTTTATAGCGTACTGGTTGGAAAAGCATCGAGTTATGGCGATTGGAATACCACATTAGCCTGCTTCGTTGCCATTTTGATTGTAAGTATTTTAATGACTATTTTTAAATCATTCAAACTTTAATTTCTAAGTACAAACTTAAAACAGCAATTACATAATTTTTAAAACAAAAATTCATTTCTTTTAGGGTCTTTGTCTAACTTTACTGCTATTGGCGCTCTTCAAAAAAGCCTTGCCAGCGTTGCCCATTTCCATCACCTTTGGTTTGATATTTTACTTCGCTACCCGAGTAATAGTTTCTCCATTTGCGGATAAACTGTCTAGCGAACAAGTATTCATTTAATTAAACAATACGAGAAGAAAAAGAAGAAACTCAGACTAAAACCAACTCTCTCCTAAGACTTAAAACAAATAGTAACATTTAATTTATTTTTTTGCGCGTAAAATAATCAAACAGAAAAGAGACATTAACTTTTTTTATATTGATTGAAACGTGTGTTTAAACGAACGAATGTAAGAAATAAAACATAAGAAGTTTATACTTCAAAAAAAAGAACAAAAAAAAACTTAAAATCTGTGTGAATGAATTTTAGGGAATGAGAAGTCGTATTTAATTTTTATTCATTACGATTATCTGCATTTTATAATGAAAATTGTTGATATCGTATTCTTGAAAATTAAATCTTAGATTTTCGCATTCATTTTTTTGATCAGAATAATAATAAATAAAGAAACTGTACATAATTTTTGTAAACGTGATTAAATTATATAGATTATAAACGAAATCTTCTTTATTATCTAATCCCGTCAACAGTAAATGAATACATTTAGTATGCTCTGCGACATTTTATTATATTTCACCATATATACAATTCATAAATATAATGTTCCTTTGCATGATAAAAAAAGCTTTTTCTCTTAAGTTGCAATTTATTATTGTTTAAAATTAAATGGTATAATTGATTCGCATAAAACGTTTTAATGGGTGTGTTTTACTAATTCTGTCTGGAAATTACGCTTCTTTCCATTCATGAGACCTTTCAATATAGTTAAGAGGGGAGGGGTTTAGTTTTCATACACAGCCATGGGGAATATTAGTCACATTCCAAAGTGCAATTCAACACAATTACATCGGTTATTCTTACAATCACGTTCGCGCATACATTGTACGCTTAATCAATATTATTTTCATTCTAAAAAATATGAGCGTTTATTTAATGGCTAAGTCTAAGGTGGATGTTGAAATAACAATGCAAATAATCTTACCAGTAAAGGTTTCCAATACACAAATTCCAGTACGACAGAAATTTTATCTTGAATATAGACAAATTTTGTTATATAAATGAAAATAGGTAAAAAGAAAAAAAAGAGGAAATATCTTATGTTATACACAATATTTTAAAAATACCCAACTTTAGATAATATCAGTAATATTTTTGGTACATGTACATAACTTTTTAAGTAATAATGAAGAAATTAAAAATGTTAAAACCTTTACTCATTCTTTGTCATTGTTATTTATTACCAATAACTCTTTAATTTTTAAGGTCCATGTTTTTAGATATGCAAATTTAATCTTTTTATTCGTACGTGGTGATATTTACAATTGTTTTAAGAGACTAGTAAATGCAACATTTTCGCGATAATTATTAGTCCATCAATGCCTGTTTGTTAAAGAAAATCACAATAAGATGTGAACATAATTGCAAATCGCAAATTGATGAAAAAAAAGATATTTACAACAAAAGTATTTATATACATTAATAATCTATATTTTGAAATTAAAATGTAAATCTCAACTGCATAACATTTGTACATATAAAATTTTGTAAATAATTTCTTATTTTGAAATACAATTAATCGCAACAATTATTGACAGTCGTAAACTTTAATAGAACTGTTTGAAATAATCCGGATCTTTATTTTAATCCAATTAACAGTATTAGAAATCTAATAAACTATTATTGTACTTCAAAAAGAACTTGACAAAGTAATTAATCTAGATACATAATTGAATAATTTCACTATGCCGTAACTTTCTGATCGAATATAACAATCAATGAAAGTACAATTCCACATTTTCTCGACACTCATTGTCATAAATTTCGTAAATTTGGTAATAAAAGATATACATATATATATATTGAAACTTTCCACTGACGAATAGAAAGTAACAGTTTTTAATTTTCGAAATATCAACTAACTAAAGTTACAATATCTTTAATTGATATGATTCGTTCAGATCAGGACCTGCCAAAGTCAAATTTAATTCAGATCTGATATTTTAAAATTCCTAATCTTAAATAGCGAAATTATAAATCGTAAAAGTAACTTAACGCAAATATCTCAGCTTTTAATTTTCTCTAAAAAAGAAAATGAAAAAGAAACCTCGTAGTAACTTTATTATTACGATTTATATTTTCTTACGTCATCCTCTTCTAACGAAATATTATAAAACTATTTCTTAGAACGCGCTTCGATGGAAAAATAAATGCAGCTTTTCTTCCGATAGATGATATAATTTGCCTTAAAATTATGTGCTTTTAAGCCTGCAATCTTACGAGGTAATCCGTTGGGTAACGCTATTTTCTTGCGCTTTAGAAACAAACACTTTCCTTCTTCGATCCATGCAAAATATCTTAGCGTAGTCTAAAATATATTCACTTCAATTTATAAAATGCCACGTGAACGTCGAAAAGCTGTTCGTTTCCATAACGCGCTTATTCTCTCAATACTGATGCATGTGGAGTAAACCTTTTCAAGCGATACAAAATACGTCCCTCGTTGATTCCTTGGTAAAGTCAATCCATACCTTATTAATGGTCTTGAATTCATGAGATTCAATGATTAAAAACAAACGGGTCAGATCTTTTAAGTTTTAACAGTCTTAATGGAACAGTAATGCTTCTCAAACGACTTTTTATGTTTGCAAGTCGAATTCGTGCCGAATCACAAGCGTCAAAGTTATACCGCGAACCAAAGAGTACAAATATGGTCTTCCCCAAAATATTTGTTATTGTTATTTGCTAGTTGAAAATTAGTTTACATTATAAAAATTGTTTGTAATTATATTTTAAAATGCCATTTTCGTACCAATCATGGTACAAATTGTGAACATCTGAATTAGACTGTAAAAAATTATCATTTCACTACTATAATGTAATATTTCACTACTTGTAATGGCGTTACAATTCACGGTGGGACTATAGATATTTATAAATTTATTATTTTCAGCCGTTTATAGAGAATATTTTAGTATATCTTATTACCACTTCGTGAATTTTCACTTCAATACATTATCCGTACACACTTTAAATAAGAAATATTTTAATTTGGATACTGAACCAATAAAAATGATAGCATTAGTTCTTATGTGTGTTAATTTTTTACGGCAAAAACACTTTGGCTTTACTTCGGTTAAAATAAAGAAAATTAATCATTGAATTAATTGGGATATTCGTGAAGAAATTGTCATCTTCCATTTTTAAAAAAAATAGCAGGATATCAAAAAATGTACTTGTCATTCCAATAAAATTTATAAAATATAGTCATATTACCTAGTATGCTTATAAAAAACAAATATCGCGTTCAAAATTGTCGATCGATAAAACGGCCAGACTGATGTTTTTTTACACGAATATTATGAAATTCTTCAGTTTACTAAAACTTTATATGCATTAATTCTTAGTTTATAATATACTTTTCCCTTCCTATATCAAAGTTCTTCAAACTCTGTACGAACAATGCGTTGATTTATTTTTATGATGTAAATTAATTCTTAGAATTATAAACAAATCTTTTCATGGAAGACCTATTGGTTTACGGGCGCGAGGGCAGCTTAACTCGTGCCGTATTTGCTGCTTTCGAAGGTGCCGCGTCTGAAGAAGGGACTGAACTCTATGAGGGATTGCTTGTCGATGTGGCTCAAATTGCCATTGAATTTGAAAAGCGGCTCGCAACCTGATAACTCTGAACAAACTTGTATAAGTCGTCGCAAATACTCCTCCAATCGTTTTCGGCGCTGTCGGGCTATCATTTCATAACTCGCGAACATTTGTCGTGGAGGAAAACGCAAACCTGATACCTAAATTAACAAAAATTTCCATATCAATTTCACAAAGACAAAAACACGACCATATTTTGAATGGTACTACATAAGTTGTTCTTTAAAGTATGTAAAGTATGCATGTAAAACAAACGCAAACAAAATTTAATCTTGTTATATTACTGATTTTCTTATCTTTCCTTACCTTAGATCCATATTTGTGCCGCATTGATAAGTGCAATTCTCTGAAACGTCTGTATCTTCTCAGTAAAGTCCAGCTATCGTCTTGTGCTACTACGCGCACTTCATATTCATAATGACTCGACGTGCCTGCTCCTCGAATGACGTATGAAGGAACACTTATTATCATGTTGATAACGCTTTCATTATCTGCATCAGTTCCTATTAACGAAGGCAAGGATCGTGTTATGGTCAACATATAAGGGCTGGTTAATCGGTCAGTCCTATTTTGGCTCTGAAAAATTAATATCTAAAATTAGTTATAGTTCTCGAACATGAATGTTTTCATCTTCAAGTAATTTTCATTTCTCATATAAAATAATAATAAATACATTCAAAGCATATATAAAAACTCGTCATAAATATAATTTAATTTTTAATAAAATATCCAAATAATTATATTATCTAATATGTTTCATTAATTATGTTATTATAATTAAGTTATATAGAATTAATCAACTGAAATGAATTAAATGGTAATTAAATGATTAATTACCGTCAAATATACAGAAGAAAACCCGTGACTTTGCGTATGTCTGTGCTGTGTCGTAGAATCGCTGTCAGCTTCGGAGTCTGACCTCATTCTTCTAAAAATCTTCAAGTTACTATTCAAAACCATCGATTTATCATCAACGAAGCTTCTTTCATTCCTTATAATCACGGGCTTCCCGTTAACCTGAATTTTCGTCTTCTGATTCTTTTTTTCCTGCTCCAATAACGACACTTCCAACTCGATCTGCTCTTTCTGCAATTCTTGCAGCGCCGCGATTTGTTTATTCAAATCCTCCTTGGATACATTGTCCTCCAGACACTTCATCACCATCATTCTTTGTCTCACAATTCTTTGGTTTAAATTTTGCATGGCCTTGTTCTGTTGCAACAACGATTCCTCGTTCTGCAAAACCACGTCGTTGCTCAAACTGTCCGAATTCCGCGAGCTATTCTCGTCGTCGGAACTCATCATCTTTTGGGACATCTGGTGGTTCAATTGACCTCCAAACATTTCAATCTCGTCCGTCGATGTTCGGAAGTCCAAATCGTCGTCGGCGAGTTCCTCCTTCTCCTTATATTCGACCACCCTCTTCTCCTTTTCATTCGATTCTTCCAGACCAACGGCACGCTTGGACGATCCGTTACCGTTTTCCGTTGGAAATCGCGGATTTTCTGGCGAATCCGCTGCCGCGGTGTGGAACGTTTCCGCGGTGTCTATCGAGCTCGGCATATCGGAGAACGGTAGACTAAGAGCCGCTGCGATGTTGAGTTTCCGGTTTTGAAGATTTGCCAGTTTTGCCTCGCAACTGGAGGTCACATCTTCGCTGTTTGCGGAATAATCGTCGGGAGAGGCAGGAAGCGCGCGCTTCAGATTTAAAGTCAGGCTCTGTTTGCGACGAATGATCTCTTGCAGTTGTTCTTGTGATCGTTTTGATAGAAGGAGACGTTTGTCCAAAATTCCACCGTTTTCAACCTAAAAATTTCAAATCAAGTAAATTTTTTTTTCATACAATATAATATGAAATTTCTATGAATTTATCCTAGCATCTCAAACAGGAAATATTTGCTAATACATTAAAGTTCTTGCTAATATAAATATACAATATAAAAAACTAACAAAAGTGATCAGAAACTTAAATAAATTATTCAACAGAAGATATTTTTATCCAACTTAAATTTATTGGAAGCAAGATTTGTATCCAAATTTATTCCCTTAACTAGGTAGCGTGGCCGAGCGGTCTAAGGCGCTGGTTTAAGGCACCAGTCTCTTCGGAGGCGTGGGTTCGAATCCCACCGCTGCCAATTTTTTTTATACTATAAACGTATATATACATATATATAATATACTTACATTCAACTCTAAAATCAGTTTCTGTTTCTCCTCCAAGTCCAATATTTCCTTGTCCATAATATCAACCTTACTTTGATGTTCATTTAGCATTTTCACCTTGTTCTGCAGCAGTGTCTCTAAGGTAGCTAACTCATTCTGTGCAAAAAAAAAAAAAGAACAACAATGAAAAGTTCAATATCAAAAGAGCAATTTAAATACAAGACAGCCACCCTAACTGATGATTGAAGTTATGTATTTGTGTTACAACTCACATGTTGATAAGCATGAAACTTCCGCATAGCATCCGTCGATTTATCACCGTTGTGCTTGGACCAAGAGTCTGGCAAACTTCCGTCGCTGCCGGCGCCATCGTCCGTCTGAAAATACGTTTACACTCATACCCTAAATTTTGACAGATCCCAACAATTTTCATGACCTTATATCAAGTTTAAAACTCTTTAAATATCACAAAAAAATTGTGATCAATGGACTGTAAAAAGTTTGAACAAATAATGCCGACCTTTGAGTCGATAATTTGACGGAAGTAGTCCAAAGGAAAGTACGTTTAATAAGGACATAGAACAACAGAAGGCCTTACCTTGTCCCAACGTTGGCACTCGGACTGTAAATGACTGTGATTGTTCGTGAACTCTTGAAAATGCCGATGCTTGGATTGCAGAGTGGTGCGAAGAGAGGCGACTTCCCTACACAAACTTTCTACCTAGCCACACACACCGATGCGTTAACCAAAAAAATGTGTTCAAATAAATCAAATCATATCTAAACTCATTCTGATTTCATTGTTGTATCTTTAATAAGACCAACTGAATCAAAGACTTAAAATAAAATTAAACGGTAATAATAGTAATTGATAATAATGAGAATAATAATAATAGTAATAATAATAATAATGACAATGAAAACTTGTCAACTCTGAATTAATGAAATAAATCAAGTCAAATTTTCAAATAAAATTCAATAACAAATCATAAATTAAACAAATTCAATGCGTCTCATTCGAAGCGGATGTCGTGATGTATTTTTTCTTTTTCTTTCGAGATATGGCTTTTGCATTAATTTTATATGAATCAGTCGTCTGTTAGAAGTGAGTGTAAGAAAATAATTAGACGATTTGCTCGTACTTCATGTCATTTCAATTTCCGTTACTGAAATATACAACTGAATTTCATTGCAACTATTATATACATATGTATTCATGTAAATATAAAAATGTATATAATATATAGAAACGTCTTATAAATGTAAACATATATTCGACATATGTATTAACATAAATATCACTGTCATGTCAGCATATATGTGTGCAAAACGTATGTGCACTAAGAGAGGTAAAAGACCAAAGATAGAGATTACACATTTTTTCACAAAGGTACATATATGCAATATACAACTGAAATACTATACAATATTAGAACTTTTCCCAACTCAAATTTAGTAACAAATTTTTCCCACGTAACAAATATTCCATTTATAAATTATCCACAAAACATAAAAGGAACACTTTTTTTCTTAGTCATCATGGATCATCCCTTAATGGAACCCATACGTCAAATAAATGTTTATATTCCAATATTTACTATACGTTATTAAACTTAGAAAAAGCATTTATTCAATGTATGCGTTCATCATGTAAATGTTTCTGTCATGCATTTGTAAGGTCATCAATAAATTCAACACAAATGCAAATGAAAATGTCTCTATAACACCCCAATCTCGAACGAACAACGAAAATATACATCGGTGCAGCATACAGGCCGCCGTGATTATTTGACAATTATACCAAGACTAATAGTGTGACAAGTGACAAATCATGCTGAGAATCATGGCCAATGTATTGTGAAGCGCCTGACAAATGCATTCTTACTGAGACACTTTGAGGGGACGAGGGTGTGCTCGCGCGGGACCACCTTACCTTCGGCAATTGCGAGGTATCGCTCGACATATCTGCGCAGCCCTTTATAATCGTTCCATGAAAGTCACACGTTTTATCCGCAATGTTAAGAGAGACAAAAGACAAAGAGAAATCGAAAAGCGACAAGTTAATTCGACAATGTTGGGTTTGTTAATCGAAACGATATATATATATATTTTTCTAGCTTTTCACTACACAAATAAACAAAGAAACAGATATAGTATTAAAACCAAAGGGGGATAGTGTGATTGTCAAAGTGAAAAGTTTAGTTTACATGTAAAAGTTGAAAATTCGTTCTTGCAAACCTCTTCTAGAAAAAAATTGTTAATTCAAAAACATTGAGTGCCCTGGATAAAGGAAATATCACAACATATTATGGAAAATCATAAGAGTTCAGGAGGATTCTTGTGGAAAAGAATACTGAAAAAATGCTGAAAATTCCCAATTTTAGGAGTTTTCCAGTGTTTTTCAACATTCATTTCCAAGAAGGGAAGTTTATAAATAAAAATTTATTATAGAAATTAAATTACCACAAGGTTTTGATCTTAAGACCTTGAAGGCAGAAACTAGAGATGTTGCCTACTAAGCTACAAACCTTTCATAAAAAGGAATATTCATTTGACATTCTTCAATGTTATATTATGTCTCATGATAAAACACAAGGATTTACCATAAGACGTAACAAAATATTGAAAAAGGTCAAACGAATATTCTTTCTCATAAAAGGTTTTATAGCTCAATAGACAATATCTCTACCTCCAACGTCTAAAGATCAAAACCTTGTGGTAATTAATTTCTAGAATAAATGTTTCTTTATAATGCTTCCTCGAGAATTCTTCTGAATTTTCATAATGCGTTGTGATATTTTACATCCTGCTTATGATTCTTCTGTTACAAAAACAGCAGGAATTCATAAGAGGTCTTTGTCTCTTATGAAACCCTGTGTTCCTTTATCCAGGGTGGCGTGTTAAGAAAGAAAATCGTTCGACAAAGTTGGACAAAAAAGGAAGAAACAATGTGCGTTTAATAATTCGTGAGTTTTAAAAAGTTTTAAAGAGTGGCGAGTGTGCGCGACATTGCAACACGAAAAGTGAAAGAATATGCAAAACAAATTTACAGAAGGCCAATTTTTGTAAGAAAAAGTTTTATTGATCAACAATATATACGTGTATATAAATATTAACAGATTTCTTTTGTTCTCGCATAACAAACCCATAGACAGTTTACTACACAAACGTATACTTCTATATACATGTTTCATCTTCTCTTTTACACAATCATCTATACATAATATGAACATTCCATAGAGTATGTCAGCGTCCGATATTACAATCATTTTTTTTTCTTCGTCACGTTTAGTGGCAGTAAATGTAAGTGACACGCGGTTTCGCGGAATTATAATAATAATAATAATAATAATAATAATAATAATAATAATAATAATAATAATGATGATTTGTTGGCAAAAATGCATTTCAGACACAATTCATTCGTTTGCTACAATGGCCAGGCGTTTGCACTTGAAAATTGGTCTCTTATAAATTTAACAAATTTATATATTTATAATAGAAATATTAGCAAGAAGTTTCCAATGTTTTTATATTAAATTCAAACTTATGTACCAATGCATCAAATTTAATTTAATAATTGTGTACATAATAATGTATGTACTTATCTGGAGCTTTAACGTGGCAATTTTATTTAAAGAGGATGTTAAAATTAAGCATTTTAGCCGATCAGTTTTACAGTTACAGACGCAGTCTATATATAAATAAATAATTCTTAATCTTTTCAGTTTATTTGACTTGAAACTCCAGTAAGAAATAGTTTAAAAGAAGAAAATCAAGAAAATTTACTGCTATTATTGAAACCATGGTTAAATTCTTAGTTTGTTGATATAAAGTTTTGTTGGAAGTATAAGAAGATTTAGATAAAATACCTTACTTTGACATCTGCTTAAAGTTCACCAGTCAAGGAAAAACAAAACAACAAGGAATTACTCTTTATGACAAAACATGAATTTAGATACTTTTTCTTAGCTTGTAACATAAGTTGATTCTTTATATTTATAAGACGAAATACTAATTAATACAAAAATGTGACATAAACAAGGAACTTTTCGTTAACTTGTTTTTATATGAAGATATTTGTAGTATCTGTAAGAGGCACTTTAACATCCTCTTAGTTAATATCCATAAAATACTTCTAAACTTTATATTAAATTTATATTAAATTTCATGAAGTCTTTAACAACAAAGTTGAACAATAGAAAATGAATATTACATATTAAAAGATAAACTTTTCTTGTAATAAGCAAACTTTTAATAAAGAAATGTAATATAGAATATAACATTATAAATTTATTATTAAAATAATATAAATATTCAGTCTTATTACAAGTAAAATTACACAACTGTAATGGTAATAATTTATACTGAGTATTTAAGATTATAGAATTTGAATAACAAGTATATAATCATTGTAACATAGAATATAAATAAATAACATATAACTATCATTTAAAGACTGATGCTTTTTTAATGGAAATAATAAATTTCATATTCTAATCAATGTTGTTGTAACCCAATTTTCTAAGTGTCCTTTAAGCAATAATATAAAATAGCACTTCGAAATGCAAATAAATTAGGATTTTATTTAAAACTATATATGAGTATAAGTTACGAAATATCATTTGATATGTTACAAATATCAAAGATTGTCAATATATAAAAAAAAGATTATCAAATTTTTTATTGAAAATAGGCCATTTCACTACTTTTCAAATAATTCATTAATTCAGAAAATTCAGTAATTCCTTCTAGAAATATTTAACAAAGTATGTTCAACTTTCAGACTTTCTCAAATATTCTTACAATTTGTAAAATTTGTAATAAAACTTTTTAGATACTTTGAAACTCTTCAATATATATATAAAACATATATATAGATACTCTTTTAAAAAATAAGATTTTAATTAATATTATTGCAGTTATTAATCATTTTTGTATTAATTTTAGTGTATTTAATTTAGAGATATTAAATAGTTTGTAAGTTTTTTTAATACATCGACAACCTCAAGGTATAATAATGTTTTATTAAATAAGATGGGGTCGTTGTAACTAAATTATTTAACTTCCAAAATATTATACTCAGAAGTACATTAATTAAATATTAGAGATCTATCCATAAAATTATTTGATATTTGTAAACATTTAATGCTTTAGTAATACTTATACCAATGTCAGATAATAATTAATTTTGTTGTCGTATGATGAATTAAAGCGAAAGTACAAACTTTGACATTGTTTAACAAATGTTTTCGTTTCATGAAAATAGATTTATATTTAACGCTGTAAATATATATAATTCTATATGCATATTATTAATATAAATTATTCTGCTTATATAAATAATGAATAAATTCTAATTTAAATGTTAATTGGTATTAATTGTAATATATATAATAATTTAATAACACATTTGTAAAAACTATATAAATATAATATGTTACAAATAAATACATTTTTAAATTAAACATAAAAAAATCTTCTTTTAAGACTAAATATACAAATTCGTAAAATCCATTAAATTATGATATAATGTTTTTATGCAATACATTTTTTACACATAACGTTAACATTTAATAGTATTAAGCATCAATACAATCTGATTTTTGTCTTGTATTAAAATAAAAAGATTAAGATACAAATTTAAAATTTCACACCTTTTTGTAATGATGCAAATTTAATAAAAGTTTCAAATTGCTTTATTATACAGCTTTAAAAAATGAGTATGTAATAATTTAACTATCCCACAATATTAACATTAAAAAAAATAAATGAAATAAAGACCTCTTTAACATATGATACATCTATAAAACCAAATACGAATCAACATATTTATAACGAATGGAATGCCTCATTGTCTAATTTTTAATTAACCACAAAAATGACCAGATATTTACAATATAGAATATTAACAATGATCCGATAAAAATGTATTAACAACAATTCAACAAATTTACACCCAACTTTCATGATGAAAAAATACGCGACTCTTAAAAAAACAGCGTTAAATTTACCAAGCAAAAAGTTTGACTGTCATTGAAATTAAAATACCGAATTAATCTCAGATTTAATTTTTTAGTTTTAGATACTAAATCCTTAGATTCTTATTAAAAAATCATTTATTCAGAGAATTCACAATGGGATGACCGATTCCAATGTACAAAAGTAAATCCCAAAATCTATTTTTATTAATGTCTCTCCCTTAATGTCTCATCTTACCCTCAAAAAATGAATACATAAGAGTATTCATAAAAAGAAGTTTGTTCAAAAATTCTTTTTTGTAACGCATGCACGGAAACTGACCTGTTTCTGTCCTGTTTAGAAGACGAAAACAGGACACTTTTCTAACACTTGTTACAAAAAGTAAAAGTTTGAAGTTGGCCGCATTCCTCTCGTGCAACTAACTTCAAACTGTCGTCTCGTCCTTAGCGCATAATATACTATTCATATACACATCTATATGTATAAAAACCTAATTCACTAAAGACATTACCAAAAATATATTCAAGATTCGACCAATCATTACACCAAAATCAGTCGTCCATTGTCGAATCTTCTCCTCCTTTACTCCTTATAATCATAAGAAAAAATACATTTTAAAACATTCGCCAATCCATCATACGACAATGATGATAAAAAGGTGTAAATGAAAATCAAAAGAAATAAAAAAGTGAAGCTGAAAAGCGGCTTTCGGTCGGCTCGATAACGGCGCCGCAAGTTCGTGGCAATCCCGATGTCACATGTCCAATGGGCAGACGTGCGAATAAATGATTATATTACCGGAGAGACATATGAGGACCCCGAGCGCGATGAGAATCAAGTAAAACTGATACTTGACCGAGATTACTTCTAAATCCGGCGTCGACGGACCCGTGTCACTTACTTGAGTCATCTCGTCGCGACGCTCCTGCTCGAGCAGTTGACGTCTGGCGCGCAGCTCGCGCTGCCGCCTCTCGAGGGCCGCGATTCCCTCGGCCCATTCTCGCCACTGCGCACCCCACTCGCGCTCCAATTCGCGCTGCGCCTCCTCCAGTGCTTCCCGCCGCGCTGCCCACCTTTCCTCGCGCTCTTCTTGCTCTCGCTGAAACATTGAAAAATACCTTACATATTTCATGCTTTAACAATGTAAAATCAAAAATTCTCGCGCATGCAAATCTCACGGCGCATTCCTTATGCAAGAATTTGAAATTGCATAAATCAAAGGTTTTCAACTTTGCGCGATGAAAAATTATTATTGATTTTTGCAATGTATTCATAATTCATTATAATTTTCATTTTAATTGTTCCATTCTAATATACAGAGACATATATTAGATATATATAATATTAGATTTATAAAGAAATATAACAAAAATATATTTAAAATTGACTTCCTTATTCAAAACAAAATATTCTGAGATTATTTTAAATAAGAAAGCAAATTTCGAATATATTATTTTGTATTTAATTAACAATTTCATCGCTAAATTTATTCCCTTTAATGACCTGAGAAATCAAAACAAAACAAAACACTCAATTGTGTTGTTATCAATGAAGACATCGCTTTGTTTTTATCGCCGCAACCCAGCGATGAGGGGGATAGGTAATAAGCTATTAAGGTGATTCTTCAGTACGATACATATCAAAGATGTATGTCGGTGTAACCCTTAACCAGGGTTAAGCAGTGAACTGAATTGTATTGGAATTTAATAGAATGTTGTGTAAAAGTGAGCTTATTATCTGTCACGTCTCTCTTTATAAGGCAAGATATTTATCACATTTGCAAAATTGAAATTACAATTTAACAAACAAAGTATATTCAATGATTCTCTCATTTTTACATTGCATTATTTCAAATTTTGGTACAATTCCATCCACTAATTAGCCTTTTTGATCGGCACTGAAGAATCACCATAAATATCCGAATCATTAATTTCTGGATATCCAAAACAAAGTCAAGAACACTGCAAACTTTAATTTTAACGTTAAATCTACTTTTTAAAACATAATTTTCAACAGTACAATGGTCAATTCATCCGCATCCAAAAAGCTTTTCAAACATTAAAAACCTTAAGCAGCCTTATTCGTTAAGTACAACTCTCTGAGAGGGATAAGAGTTTAATAATAACAACAATGAGATGTTTTGCGCGTAATCTCGCGGTGTTTACAAATTCCCGACAGCCGGACGGCTTAACGAAGCCGAACCGATAATCGGCTCTGTCCTTAAATTACCTTGAAGTCCTCCTTCTCTTTGATGAGAGCAGCTTTTTGTTGCTCCAATTCTTCGAGTCGCAGGTCCTCGCTCGAATTCAACAGGTTATCGCTGGAGGATGAGGCGTGAAGATCGGACACGCTCCAGCTGAGCAGGGATAGTCGCGACAAATTGGCGACGGTCGACTGGAGATTGCCGTTGCCGAGGCCACCTTCTTTCCTGAGCTTGGCCGCTTCCGCGGGGTCGTTGTATCGGAACATGTTGTTGCGGCCGAGCAATATAATGCAGCCTTGCGACAACCTCGTCGGCTTGTCCACTTGGGCCGTATTGATCCAGCAGTGCGGCGAAAGCGGATGTAACGTAGCCACGCCGTTATCAAGCTCGACTATGCAGTGCTCGGGCTCCACGTCCACGCCAGTTAACACAATGTCCTGATGAATAGACTGTGATTAGTAACCAATTTTTTGTTAAATTAAATATAAACTTTTAATTCGATAGAGAAACTTGTAATCAAAATATGAAGTAAAGAATGTAACGTTATAACTTTGTTATTAAAATAATATAAATATTTTAATGGTAATAATTTATGCTGAGTGTATATGATTATAAAATTTCAATACATGTATATAATCATGGAATATAAATGGTCATTATAAATAAGTAAGAAATAAATATTATTTAAAGACTGATAACTTGAAAATGGAAATAATAAATTTGATATTCTAATAAAAGTTGCAACCCAATTTTCTAGGTGCCCTTTAAGTAGTAATATAAATAGCACTTTGAAATGCAAGTAAAATAGGATTTTATTTAAAGTTAACATAGATTGCAAATTAACAATCATTTCTTTGTTATATTTATTCTTACTTGAATGTATAATCCTTATTTATATTATTTTAATATCTTCATTCCATACTTCGTATCAGTGCATTGACTAATTTTATATTTTGCATTTATTGAAGATATTAAAATAGTCTAATATTTGAGTTTAAGACGCAATTTCACATTTGGAATCGGGGAAATGGAGTATTTGCGAAGAGAAAATGAGAGTATGTCAAAGTGAACTTAATTATAAATAGAGTAACTCCATGACTTCGTATCTTAAGAAATAATTAATATTTGAAGAAAACCATGTTAACACGATTCTCATTCCTGAATAAGATGAATATTTTTACATTTACAAGAGTTCATATGGTGAGAAAGTTAGGCTATTACAGTTAATTTTTAAACTATTTTATTATATTATATTAAATAATATAAATCTCAGATTAAAATGATTTTAACTCATTCTATAAATTATTATATTATAGAATTAACCAGACATTAATAAATTAAAATATAATCATATGTTTTTCTTTCCCAATCAATCAAATTATTATAAATTTAAATTTAAACGAACTGTATTTTGATTTTAAAAACGAAAATTTGACACGATAATCACCTGCGATGACGAAGCTTCTTCTGTCCCGACCAGAGTTTTACCTTCTTTTAAATGATACAATGTAACACCTGTACTAAGCAGATCGTCGTCTATGCCCACGAGGTGCGGCATTTCGGAGTCGAGCACCACTCCAACGCCGCTCTTTCGGAGTCCAAGAGCACGTTGTTCCTGAAGGATCTTTTGCGTTTCTCGCCACTTTTCCGCCCATTCCTCCGTCAATACCTTCTCTTGTTCTTGCTTCTCGTGAATCTGTGCCAGCAACACCTGCGGCGGTCTCTCCACGCTCTGTTTTTTTTTATTTTAACATTTTTATATATAAAGAAAGTTTTACACTCGTAATAAAACAATGAAAGAGAAGAAGTATAAGAAAATTCGCGTTTTAACCAATCTCAAGAACAATATAAAATACTTAAACTCTAACAAAATTAACTTCTCTTATTGTAAACTCAATAAACTTAGGACTTTTACATTACAAATTTTACTTTAATTTAGCAATTAACCTTCAAGTAATTATATCAGTTTTTTTCTTATGAAATTGTCAACAACTTGTATTTGAATTAATATAGCGATAAGTGCGAGGAAATTTCTTTCAGTTGAATTATTTGCAAAGCAATTTGAACGATGACAAGAATGTAATGTTGCAATGATCTTACGACGTCTTTGCCAATGAGCGACTTGAGTTTCTGAATTTCCTCCCGAAGCTCTCTTATGAGCTTGACATTTGGATCCTCGTTAATAGTAGGCTTGTTGATGATGTTCTTCGCCCGATTGGCGTACCGAAGCGTGCTAAGGGTCTCGCCATAGTTGCAATCAGCCGGACTGATGGCAGCGATCATGATCGTTTTCGAGTTACCACCCAAGGAATCTTTGAGGAGCCAAGTGAGGACGCTATCTCGGTACGGTATGAAGACGTTCCGCTTCGAGGAATTCGAGTCCGACGATGAGCTGACATCAGCCAACGCCGATATCACAGAACCTAACGTCACCAGGGACTTGTTAATGTGCGCACCCTCTTTTAATCTCTGACCCGTTGCGCCACTCGCGTTGGCCCGTTCGCTGCACAATGATGAAAAGTAAAATTACTCTTTTTATTTATGATGCGTCAAATTGCCAATGAAGCTTTATTAATATGCGGATGTTGCATGTTTAAATAAGTATTTGGTTTCTAATGTAAAGACTTGAAAGTATTAGCTTATAATTATTCCTTACAATACTATATATATTATACAATATAATATATATTATAAAGAAAAAGGTATTGTAGGAAATATATATATAAAAGTATAAGAAATGGTGGTTTTGGAGCCGTGCTTCACTGAGAGACTAAGTATATGTTGAATATTCAAATTTTAGTAGAAAATTTGAAATTGAGTGTCTAAAATTTGTTATAAATTTATTATATATAAATGTCTTATAACAGTTATAGAAATATTATTTACCCCGCCAGACTTTAAAAATAAATTTACCATCAAAGTTACTTTTCAGTATAAAAAAAATAGTATTAAAAGTGTTTCCAAATTTGTTCAGTGGCTTCATATATGTCACAACCCTATATTGAATTAAAACCTAAATTTTTTTTAGACATTCACCTCCCAGCCAAGTCGACAAGGTGCACCTTGGACACAGTCTCCGAAGGCATGTTCCCCTCGGAAAAGCCGGCTTGCACGAATGTTATGGTAAAAATCGCGTGACTTCTGCTGCTGACGTCATTCATATTTGTGCTCGCGGTAGTCCTGTGCGTATTGCCTCTGACCATGCATTCCTGCAAAAGACAACGAAAGAAATGAGATATTTTGAACGCGCGTTGTTCGCGTTAAATAAGTTACGCTTGGGAGATGGCTTCTGGACCGATATAAAGCGGGACAGTTATTTTCGCGCCGCTTCCTCGGCTTCTCAAATATTATGATCGGTGGCCCCGTGACGCGCGGCTCTGATTCGCCGTCTCCGGTTTTAGTTCCCGCTTAATTGAGAATAAAAAGGGGGGGGGGCACACCGACTGTCGCGAGCATTTGGGTTATTGGGTCTTTACACTTGCGACAAATGGATTTTTCCATTTTTTTTCCAAACGTATGGGATATACTAGGTGTATATATGAAACATATGCAGTATTTATGGGACCTATATGGAGTATATATGAAGCATATAAAACATATATGGGGTATTTATGGGACATACATATATGAAGTATATATGGAGCATATATGGGGTATATATGGGACATATAAGCGGAATACACAGAACATATATGAGACGTATATGTAGTTTATATGCAACATATATGGCAAAAATATATCTCGTATATATAAAGTTTTTCCTGGGAAGCGATTTAATTGATTCGATGACACAATCGATTATCCCGCACAGATTTTCCAACGAGATCTCAGTATTATGCTTAGAATTTTACAATCTGATCTGCACAATGTTGCTTCTGATCGTGATTTAATCCGTTACTTTCACTTTAATGCATTTCCCAAGCAGCTGATTTACTTGAAATGTTAAATAATACACTTGACGAAATAAATCTCAAGTTTTCAACGTTGATTAATAGAAGGAAAATTGAAAAATTGCACACAGGCATTGTAGATGGAATAATATCTTTTAAATCAGTAAAGATATTTTTTATTTTTTGTGCAAAAATCTAAGGATAGTTCATTGTTTTGATTATTTTTATTAAATATAACACGATTGCGTCGAATACTTCCTACTTTTAATGATCAGTCTAGAATGTAACAGGCTAACCCATTCGTTCAATAAATAAATCGTGTTAAGTAATAACAATACGCGGCAAAATTTTTGCATTAACAACACAAGCAACACTGCGCACATAATGAAATTGACAATATATTTTTTTTTCCTTCTCGTAAGCTTGCCGACTTTTAATCTTTTGAACAACGTGAAAAGTGATATTGGATTTTTCCAAGCAGCTGATTTATTGGAGATTATCTGAAAATGGCCTTTTGTGTTTAAATACTCAATTTATCACTAAGCCGTAACAAATTTGATTATGCGATTAACCGAAAGTGAAAGTCATTAAAAAGTGTTTAAATTATGAAAAATCATTGACAGAAAGAACATAATTTTGTTCATTAATATTACAAATTATAGTGCGCGGAACAACTTCAGAATTTTTATTAGTAAATAATGGACAGAGTAAGCGTGTTCATAAAATGAAAAGCATTCAAAATTGTTATGTAACTTATTAAAAAAAAATACTCTGAGAAAACATCCATTTCATTTAAATAAAACTTTCATTTACTTAAATTTTAGTAAAAGAAGTTAAAAAAAAAGGAGCAAAAAAGTAAGTAAATTCCATAAACTATGATATAACCCATGATATAATCCATGATATATATACATATATCATGATACGATATATGTTGCATATCTACCGCATATACATCCCACATATGTGACACATGATTTTTACATGGTATAACATATACGTTGATTTCTGTCCATGCAAAATTTGAGAAATGTATAAATTTGTCGACAATTATTCCTAAAATGCCGACACTTTTTACTAACTTAGGATAGTAATTTTCCAACTTTTTCCAGTAAATGACCGGTTTACTAGCAATATCAGTAATTTTTATCAATCTTCTTTCTTCGTTCTGGAATATTTTCGAGTACGCGCATCAAATTAACAATACAAATACTAAAACTACTTTGGTCCACGCGCATCATCATTCTTATCCCTTCTTCCATCATCATTCCCCTCTTTTCCTCCGACAATTTCATGTTCGACGGATTTCTCATGGAGCTTGGAACAAAGGCGAAGAGAAACGAGGCTGGGGTACGCAAAAAAAGGGACCTTTTACACAACGATTATATTGATTCGTCATTAAGTCCGCGCAATTGATAATGACTTTCTCCGTTTTGGACTGCGTTCGAACGAACACTCGGCGGATTGTTTGCTCCGGTGCGCACGCGAGCGAGAAGGTCCAGGCTCACCTGGATGTCCGTGTAGTCGTAGACGAGGTGGCTGGATAAGTCTTGCACGTAAGGTCCTCTCTTTGGATGTTCCCGGACCCTAAGCGAATGACTCTGCGACTGATCTGGCCTTAGCAAGTCCCTCACCCTCTCGTTATGGATCTCCAAAAAGGACACCTCGGTGCGATACGACGCCCCGCTTTCCTTTCCCGCGGCCATGCGCGCAAATAACGTCTTACATATTCGTGGTATAAGTCCTTGCGATTCCTAAAGAAAAGAAAATATTTGTAATTTTATTAATAAAATTCATTGTTGCATGTTTAGTATGATTAAGGAATAAGAAATAGTATAAGAATATAATAAGGCAAAAAAATTGGTTTTAAGTTGGTAACCCAGGTTAAAGACCAAGGGTTACCAACCTAAAACCACTTTTGCTCGAGTTTAATAAGATATTTTAGTCACCGTGAAAGTAAAATATGTTGGTAACCCTGAAGAGCTATCAATATATTTTATTTTTACACTGAGAGAAATATATGAGTATATTTTACTAAGTGTTTTCGTAAAGTTGTGATATATTATCTTTCTTTTAAATGAATACTAATATTATTTTATATATTACGAATTCATATATTACGAATTACCAAGATCTTGGTAATTAATAATAAAAAATTCGTAATATATGAAATAATATTAGTATTTATTTAAAAGAAAGATAATATATCACAACTTTACGAAAACACTT
>JABFPN010000045.1:0-90333 GCA_022817305.1 Leptoteleia sp. ZL-2020 | reverse complement strand
ATTCCCCCCCCCCCTCCCTTCCCCACCCTCTCATACTGCTATTGGGGAATTGCGTTCGCAACGGGTAATTATTTAATTTGCGTAAGAAAGCAGCGTAACAAGACATTGAAACGAGCCTCGCGACCAGGCCTAGTTTCTGGACGGCATAATGCTCGGAAACATTAGACGGCCGGCGGACGGGTAGCGTGATTGGCGGATAACGGTGACCCCCCAAAGGTAGCGCGCGACTCCGTGATCTTGGCAACCATGAACTCTCTTTGTTAAGCCCAGTTGACAATGCGAAAGTTCACGGTGATTCGCGATCGTCTCGTGTGTCTCGCACGCAATGACCTCACCACTTCCCGAGGGCGACCCCGAAGAGGAAGCGTTCTAACGGGAGTGCCGACGAAAATTAGCCGGCAATGCACTAATGCGCGTGGCTTTACTCCAATTTCACCGGTCGTGCAGCTTTTATTTCTCTTCTTTTTTTTCACGACAGAAAATGCGTGCCGCTTTCAGCGCACCGCTGATCGGGGTATTGTGTTTAAACGTGTTTGCGAACGCGGACAAGATGATTAGATGATAGGATACTTTGTCGGTTTTAGCTGTTTTATGGGAGCGTTGATGTTTATATGGAAATTGAAAAGTCATTTCTTAGCAAAGAGTGATATAGTTGGAGAAATTAAAAGAATTGTTGACTTAAGTTGGTATTGTTGTTCTGCCATCAAGCTATGATTGTTGACAAACAGATACGTTTCGCTAACTTAAGAAAGTTATTTAAGAATTTTACAAATATATGATCATTTTACTAACTTAATAGAATTGTCTATTATATCTTTTCTCTTGGTACAAGGTAGAAGAAAATTGTTATAATAAGATGCAAATTATAAAAATAAGTGGTAAATTCATCTATGCTAGTCCTCTTCTATAAAAAAATTAAAAACTTCAATCTACTACTCGACCCACCACATCTGTTAATTGATACTTTAGTTTCATAAAACTCTCATATTACCATTCAAGATGACTAATAATCTTTGAAAACTGCAGTATCACTACAAATCATATTTGAACCAAAGTATTTAGTTATTTCAGCTAAAAATTTTGGTCAACCAAAAAAAAAGAGACAAATATTTGATTACAACTAAACACTTTTCTCCTTCTGCTTTTTTTTCTCTAAATTGAAAAGTAGCAAAGATTTGTTGACCCTTCCCACCACACCTTTCGCCACTATATTTCAAATACAACTTTCGTCCAAATCCCACCGATTGGCCAAATATGTGGCTTCGCGTTCTCGACTCTACTACGGCATAATTTATGGTGAAACCGCGACAAGACCTATGGTAATCCCGTGGACAAACCCTGTGGCTTTTTTTTCAGAGCCACAGTTTAAGCCGCATTATTTTTTCCGCGCGAATAACGAAATTCTGTCTCGAACAGATGCCAAATTGTCAGGGGCAAGGCAAAAATTTGATTGTCCCTGTTGCTCTACAATGTGGCTAATCGCCGGCGAGGCTAGAAAATTGGTTGCGCGGGCAATCAGAAACGAGGGCCAGCGGAGGGCAGCGGGCGGGGGAAATTGGCCGGACCAAAGATGGCGTCGCCGTGGCAGACGTGCAAAAGGACGGCGAGGAGCGTAGCTGACGTGACGTTTATGGGGTAACATTTACATACTCAATAATAATGTTTTCGCGAAACTAGTGTCCCGGCGATTTGCCGCCATTTCTCTCTCGTGCGACGCGGGAGAAATAATATGCCTAAAAGCATGTTCAAAGCGACAGACGTAAAAACGAAACGGGCCTCGGGTCGTATTCGCGTGCACCGGCGTAGCGCAATGATTACAGGGCCGTCTTGATCTAAATCAATCATGCGGCGTACCAAGGGGGGGCCCGCGAGCCGTTTTTCAAAAAAGCCAAAAATCAGCCTAGAGAAACGGAGTGTTACGCGCTTATGCATCTCCGAATTGATTGAAAATTACGGCTCGCGTGTAAGCGGGCAAAAGAGAGAAAAAAGAGAGAGGGGTGGGGGGGGAAGCGGTCTTAACCCCTGCCGCGCGCAAAAAGAAGTCCCCCTTTTTGCAATCTCTTTGCCGTGCTCTGACGGAATATTCATTTTTAAGAACACATCTCGGCGCGTTCTAATGGATCCATTATAAATAAGCATTCGATCATTAACATTCCCTCGCGCAACACCAGGGAAAAAAAGGAACAGTCGCCGAGTCCCCGAGCCAAGACTAGACCAACTCAAGGGTTTAATTGTACGCCAAGGAAAAAGAAGTTTCGTTTATAACGACGGTAAATTATTGCGCGTGTAGAAGATTTGCTCGAAAAATGCTCTCCCTGCCCGTTATATGCGATATTCGGTATTAGTTTATGGCCGCGTTAACATGTACATGGGAAAAAAAAGTATTCGCTTTGGTAGATAAATGAGTTTATGTAGCAATTTTTAACTAATTTAGTAAGAATTTATTCTATTTTAAGAAGGAACTAGATATTAAATGGACTAAAATGAATATTTAAACGTTACATAAAGTGTATGGCTGATTTAACCATACACTTATCCTATAGGGACTCGACATAACCTCATTTTGAAAGGAAAACTACTTGGATTTCACTGCATTTTGGATTAGATAAATTTGTATGGCTGATTCAGCCAATCAGTTTATGTAAATTGAATCAACTAGCTAGATTAGTGTAGTTACACTCGAATCTCGCTTTAAGAACTGTTCGTTTTAATAAAGTACTCGCTTGGAGTAATGAAATTACCTCGATTGTTGAACAAGTCAGTGGGAGTTGTTTTTGGCGCGAAAATTTAAACCCCCGAAAATAGTATAATACTTTACAATATAATTTTTATATTAATAATATTTATTTATAAAGAAAATGTATAAAAAATCATATTTATAAAACAAATATTGTGTGAGAATGTGTTACTGTCAGAAATTGATATTTTATTACCCTCTGAAATTAGTACTTTTAACGTTTAAACAATTGTTGCCAACCTAGACAAATAAGTATTACCAAATTAAAGACAATATATACCCTAAGCGAATACATCTGGCCCCAGAATTATACTTAAAGCGAGGTCAAGTATATATATTTACAACTAGTTACTTCAACAAAATTTCTTCTTTCTAATTAAAAATACTGTAGAACTTATGTAATTACCAAATCAAAAAATGGTAATTGATAACTGAAATGATAAACAAAATATTACTATATATATATATATATATATATATATATATACACTTGATAAACATATTTGTAACATTGATGGAATGTAACTATGTAATATAGTAAACAAGTAAAACAAATATTTACTCCAACACAATGCGATTACAACCGAACCCTGATTAACCTGAATTGCTTATATTTATAACAAATAGAAAACAACTTGCCCTTAATCGTAATTGCAACGAAATGTTTTCGAAATAAACATTAATGTGTATCATTACGATTGTTGCATTACGAGTAATTGTAGGGCTTTAAATTTTATGTTTTTATTTCACAGTTGATTGTTATATCCTGTAAAATTATAATGTAAAATTACTGTATGGATGATAGTAGTTTTCCATCATTTAGTACTGTAATTTCGCAAACGAAAAAGAAATTACACGGCACCGGTAACGCAAGTGCAAATTTACGTGGGATGCGTAGAACATATCAATTTACGTATAAATGGCACAACATTGTTTTCATTTACATAAATGACATTCATGCAGAATATCTATTCTAAGAAATGTAATGCAATCGTTTAACATTTTTGAAAAATGGTTCAAATTTTAAAAGTTAAAATACCGAGTTTAAATTATGATATTCCAATTAACTAATCTAAATATTTTGGTTACTTTGAATTCATAATTTATTAATATGAATGTAAAATTTATTAACGAATAACTGTTACAAAATCAGAAAATATTTTAATTGTTATAATATTCCCAGTCTATCATGCTCTTTTAAAAATAATATAAAATACTAAACATTAATAATAATAATTTAAATATAAATTAATTCAAGCAAAATGTTTACCCAATATAGTAAATGTAAATCACATCAAATTATTTAAAACATCTTATTTGTAGAAAAAAATATATGTATCTTGACCTCAATTTTAATTAACTAAAGAAAAAACATTAGTAATAAATATATATTGTTAAATCAGCTAAATTATGTAAAAAAAAACATAGTTGAAGCCCAAGTTACAAATCATATGAAAAATATAAGTATTTAAAATACATATTAATAAAACTGCTGTTACTTATGCTTTATAAAACAATAGTTATAACAATACTAACCCTATAATAAATATAATTTAACATTATTAGTTAACAGAAGTTATATGTAAAAAAATAACATGTTTGCATAAGTATCAAAATTGCATGTCCACTTACAGTGTAAATGTTTATATAAACTTGGTATTCATCTCAACATTATGTTACAGTTCACGCTTACATTTTACTGGTGCAAATGAAAGTGTATGTTTTCATTATATGAAGACACATGCAGACTACAGTTTCACATAACACTTGCATATGGGCCAGACTATTGTTTGCATGTAATGAGATAGTTTACACATAATTTAGCTTTATATAAATGTTAAGTTTAAGTCTTTAAAAGCTATTTATTATGTTTTATATTTTTAAATTGAAATTGCAATTTATCTATAGCAATTGCAATTAAACATTGTAACACAATTACATATCCACTTCTGCACAAATGGAATATAAAAAACATGAAATTATTTCAAAGTCATTTCAAGTCTTACTTTAAAATTTGTGCTTAATCGCACAAAATGTTAATCCTTTGCTTAAGCACACTTTGTTATCTGGCAATGTGATTCACCATGAAATTGATTAAAAAGTCATTTAATGTATATTACAAAACAATCAGAACTCGTCCAATATAACTCAGCTTTGAATTTATCTACAGTAATGGTCAACTGGCCTTACCCTGGGGGCGCATACGAATGGTCATGTCGGCGGAGAAAATTGGCCAAATTTGCGTGTGCACTTTTACATTAACATCGCACGCACCCACAATAATGCTAATTATTTTGGTAACAAGATATTTGCATGGCCGAACTGTCACTTTGTCGTAAGCACTTTTAGACATTACAATCCACAAATTTGTACATTGGTTTTGACTTTATACCTAATTATGAACCGTTCAAACCCACCGCCCCGTGCCTGAACAATAAAATAAGTCAATGTAAACCCAGAAAATATTATTTAGTATTTATGATTTATGATTTGTGAATTAATCCTGAAATGGGATTAATTTTAATTGAAGAAAAATTACACGTTTCATCATGATTAAAAGCACTTTGATAGCAAGTTAATTTTATTTCAAAACCAGTACGTGCTCTTCGCTGACGGTTGTGGTTTCGCTTACTACAATTTGGCCAGTTGCAAATGAATATTAGAGAAACAGAATAGTCTTTGTAAATGGGAAAATGAAACTTTAATGAGATACTGTGATAAGATAGCTTTGTTTGGTCATTTATTGAACCTTGGATTGACGTGAAACTACAAGATATTATATTTATTAAGTAAAAATTTATAATAAAGTAAATTTTGAAGTTACTAATGAAATAAAAAGAATTAAAATTTTTATAGTATAAAATTTATACGTTTTATAATTTAAATTGTAATCAACAAGTATAAAAGCATTCAGTCAGAATATTCTTTTATAACTAAAGTGATGCAGAATATTCTTTTTTTAGTAATTTTAATGCTTTTAATTATATTTCATTTTTCATTCAGATGCAATAAGTGCTGTAAAATTTTATTGTAAAAATATTAAAATAATATATATGAACTTCAGAAAAGAATGTTCTAATTATTATTTAAATTGTTCAATAAAATATTCTGTTTCAAAGTATTTGTGTTGTATACTGAAAAAATTTCTTAATTAAAATGATTTTATTTTTTCAAATGTACTAAATGTACTATAAATGTACTAAAAATATACTAAAACTTGCATCCAATCAAATAGATTTGATATTTTATACAAAAATATACTTTAACTCATGTAAATTACTTTTAAGGCAACCAGTTTCTTTTCGTTCAGATGAGTTCAAAAAAGCATTAAAAGGAAAAAAGAACAAAAATTGCAACAAAATATGTAGAAAAATTTAATAACTTGAAAATTTACTTTAAAATGTTTGATGCAAATCATCGCCACATTAAACAAAGCATCATATATTGTAATACATTATACATTATAATGTAATACATTATTTTAGGTTATGGCGTTCAACGCATCTAACCATTCGAAATTTAACGGACCTAAAATATAGGTTATATCCCATTTACAACTATTCATTCAACAATTACTTTAAACAAATTGTCAAATATAAGTAAAAGTAGAAAAATATTAGTTTGATATCGAAAAAATAGTTATTTAAATATTACATAGGAATAAAATTGAAACAGGAATTTTTCAAATGTTTGCATAATTCCTGCTTCACAGTACAATATTCATATTCTTTATAGTTAATAATTGATGTTTTATGAGAAAAATTACATGTTTTAAACAATTTCAAACCTTTACATATAAAATACTGTAGACTACTTTTTTTTTCCAACGCCAACAATGTTCTTTCGACAAACGCCACGAACACGAAAAATCGAACTTATTTTACGGCAATCTCGAAGAAATCCGGTTAACACAAAAAAAAACTACTTAAATATACTTCGAAACAACACTCGCGAAAAAAAATCCCGATAAATAACCTTCGTTTTTACTAAACGGCGAAACAACTTAAAGCTCACGACGCGGCCATATTGGATCGGCGGCGTTTCGAACGTTAACGGAAAAAGAACTTCGTTAGTACTGTTTCCAAAACTTAAGGCGTTTTTCAATATCTATTGTCACGGAGTTAGTGCCTTTTTAATTTAAAGTACTATTTATTATTATTTTGTAACATAATGACCAGGAAACCATTGTTTAGCACTGGGAGAATATAATTATCTATAAAAAAAAAGTTTTGAAAAAGACTGATAAAAATTAGTGCGAATTAGAATTTTTAACGACATTTTGATATTTAAAACCAGTTTACATTGTTTTTCTTCAAAACACATATTATTATAATTTAAAATATTCTTCTAACATTGTAGATTGGCTGCCTGATCATTATATTATAATATTATTATTAGTATTACTTTAAATTATAAATATTTATATAAACAAAATTTATGTAAACGAAAACATCAATGGCGATACTGCAGGGCTCTACATGTAATTTTTAATACAAACGTATTCGTAAAGAATGAGAATTGGCACATAGAAAACTATATCGTTGATAAGTTGTCTGTTTCGTATTGTTTACGAAAACATTTGTGTTATTAATTATCTTTTTACAAAAACGTTACAACGCATTCAAAAACTATTCCACTTCAATGTAAACAAGAACAAAATTATTTGAATACAAATTTGACCAGTCGAATACATATTCTTATTAAAATTTTATATTTCTTTCATGGAATATTTTGTTGCACATATTGATTAATTAATTAACTTATGATTAATAATTATAAATTAATATTTTACTTACTTAAATTATACAAACATTATCAAATTATATAACATTTTGTCAAATCATAATTTGGTTAATACTAAAAATAAAAATTAAAAGTAAATTTGTCTTTAAATAAAAATATATTTTTATTATTATCAACAAACATTCCCACACTGATAATATATAAGGAGCATCATGCAATACTTTATAATAAAAAAATGTTAACCAACGCAGTAAATAAACAAGTCAAACAATTATTATTAATTTTATTATTATCAAAATATACGAATAAAATATCTAAATAATTCCTTTCCCCTCCATTATAACCATACACGCAAAACAATGAATGAGTTAATTTCCCCATAGTAATTTGAAGTCGAATACCAAAGGACAATTAATGAACTTATAATAAAATATGAAGAAAATACTGAAATAAGGTATTTATTCCAATAAATCCATTAAATCTACAAACAATACAATAAATCTATAAAAGTAACTACTTTACTTTAGTATTCCTTTCATATTTTATCACAAGTACGTTCATATATAAATTGTCTTCAGGTATCCGACCCCTCCTTTTTATAAGAAAATTAACTCATTCATTTTTCTACGAGTAATTGTTCCCAGCAATCTTCGACGTGGAGCTTTCTCTGATCATTTTGCTCTTATAATGAAGGCGTCACCGACTAAGGATCCAAAAAAGACCGTGCCAACACTTTTGTCCCGCGTCTAAGTCCTGCGGGGAAATAAATGCAAAAAGCCCACGACCCTGGGCCATTTCGTTGCAAGACGAAAGGGCATCGCCATCGGCATATGTGCATCGTCGCTCGCGTGCACCGTTCGTGTAACATGTGCGGCTGCGGAGAGAACGGTCATTAGTCCCGCAACCCTTGCACGTATACACATCTATCTCCGTGTATACGGTTAACTATTATGATCCTTATGTAATTAGTTTTGCAGCTTTCGCATATGTATCATTCGTCGCATACCTGCGACCGAAGTGCACACGTGTGCGACATATTGAATACGTATCGGTGTCCTTGGATCGACTCCTTCAAGGTTGAAGACAAGCGCCTTTTTCTCACAAGTGGAAGACGCTACCAATTGAGCAACATTTCCTTCGCATATGTCTAACTCGTCATTTCATTTTCCTCCTTGCGCGAGTTACATCTTTTAACGTCTGTTATTTTGTAATTTATGTTATTTCCCCCCCATGTAATGGCCTTTATTTACAACCGACTCGAACCGTTGTCTCCTGTAACATTCTCGTTGCACATGCAATGAAAAAGATAATGTCAAAAGATATTACAATTTTCTAAATACTTATCAATTTTACAATTTGTATCCTTGAATCTCTTACATTATATAATATTTAAAAGTGATATTGCCTAAAAAATCGTTGACTTTCCTGAATTAAAAGTTTGACTTTCCTGAATGGGGTTGGTCAATGAAATGCATACTAGTATAGACAATAAAACTGCACGACAAAACTGTACCTCGCGTCAATATTATAATTGTAAACACTCGGTGCGTTATAGTTTGAAAAGATTAAAAGCAAATAAAGATTGTAAGATCTTTGATCTTCGACTCGAAACGAGCTAATTCGGTGCGCCGGAAGGAGCAGTGGATTCAAAGAGGCGAAAAGAGATTAGCATGAATAATGAAGACACGACCTCGTGAAAGCCTAAGCGATTCTCTCCTTGGAGTAGAAGACCGAAGTAGAGAGAAAGGATGGCAGAGCGGCAGGGGAGGGGGGGGGGCAGAGACAGTTAATTACTCTTTCCACCCACGAAGTAATGACTTCCCCTTATTTGTCGAGTAGCACAAGCGACCGCCCCTCACGAAATCCCTTCGCTAAGACACTCTACCACTCAACCCCCGAAGAAAGTATACTGTGCCGAGACGCCATTTTCTTTAACAGCTTCTTTACTAATCTAAATGCCTTCGTCTACTTAAGCAATTAGCAAAATCGATATTTTTCATACTTTAAAACGGTTAATTGTGCACGGAATATTGCGTTCGCAAAATTGACTCATTTCAGCGATGCATTTTAAAATTGACACTTAACAAGTATCTTGTCTTATTTGTTTATATTCAGCTTTTCCATTTTTTTATTATTAACATTGTTATAATTGTTATTTTTATTAGTAGAAATTTACTATTAACCTGTATCGTATGTTGAAAAAAGAAATGTACTAATCGCGAAAATAATAATAACAATTCGTTATAGATAAACTGCGTCACCCAATAAGGGTAGTAGGATACACATTCCAAATTTAGTTTTTTCAGAAGTTGTTAAACAAATTTCAGACATTACAAATCAGTTTCAATTAATTTTACGAAGTCGTATAAATGTAAACCCTGAGTATAATACCTATCGTGCCTACACACATGTACCAATGGTTGCAATATTGTAGGGACAGGCATACTATATATGCATATATACACATACTACGTATGTATATATATAGCTTTTATATACGCATACTATGGTTCTATTTATTAATATAAATCATCATAAATAATATATTGATTTATGAGTTATGAATGATATTTATATTATTAACTATTAATAATTGGCAGTCAAAACAATTGTTGAAGAAATAACGAAGTTTAAGATTTCTCAAAATTATTTCAAAGTTATTTTTCAGCCACAACTTGAAAAAAAAAACTAATTCTATTTACGTATTGAGAACAAACTTGCAAATTTATATTATATATTTTAATTGCTTCTCAGAAAACTATTGTAGGATACAGGAATCAATAATAAATTGAATGCAATCTTCGTATTTATAATCATATAATCTAACTTTGTATTCAACAACTGCTTCCATACTGTACAGAAAATGCCATGGAGAGAGAGTTATCGACTCTCTCATCAATAAAAAAAAGGATCACGCGAATAAAAATCTTTCTCACGATACATTTTTACATATTTCATTGGGTAAAGTCGTTACGTTTACTGGGGCAAGTTAAGAAGCAAGTTCTTGCCAGATGGGATGTAAACTACATTGCGAGACCGCGAGAGTTGGTATGCGATATCTTCCGAAGCTTCGATTCTTCTTAACTCCACGAGACCTTCACCAGCGTCGCCGAGAGATTTTGCCAGAAGAGTCGCGGCTTGTGCGTCTCCTTCAGCCGCAATAATTGCAGCTTTCTTCTGTTGTTCGGCTTTTTCTACCAAAAAGCGAGCCTTTTCGGCCTCCTGCTGCGCCACCTGTTTCAATTCTACGGCCTGCGTGAATTCTCTTCCAAAGGTTAAATGTGTCTGAAATAAAATTTAAATTAAATCATTTTATAATTAAATTTTTCTTAATCTTCAAACTAATTAAGCATTGTTTTAAACATTACAGAGACTTTTATATTATGTTTAATCAATATTTCTAATGTTAGAGTTGGTTTAAGATGAATGAAAAATAAAATTGGTATCAAAGAATATCAGTATTTAAAGATTATAAAATTGGTTTGATAAATGTAAAGTGATAAATAGTTGAAAGTTATCATCAAAATACAGATGAATATATTTTTATATAAATGCTAAATTTCATTGTCCAATTAAATATTAAATTACAAATAAGACATTAATTACTGGAATTTAAAATGTAGTACTAGAATCTTATACAACTTCAAAATATTGTTAATAAATATATGAAAAGTTTGCTATATAATGTAGTTAATACTTTAATTTTTTTCAAAACTCAAATACTTTACATGCAGCACAATTTTATACAGAAAGTTTTTAGTACAAAACAAACTTCTTTAAAATTGATATTAGAATATTGCAGTATTACTAAAATATATAAAGAAAAACACTCTAGAATAGTTCTCTATATACATTATATAAAAATATATAAGCAATATAAAATAATACTAAATATCCATATTTACAATTGAAATATCATCCAAGATGACACCAAATTGGCCTGCTCTTTCCGTAAGATCTTCGCTGACTTTTTGTGAAACAATTTCACGTTGAGTGATCAACTCTCCTGCATCGAACTGAGCCACAACAGCCTTTAGCACTTCGGTTGTAATTGAAGGCAACACTCTTTCATCATAGTCCGAGCCAAGAATGGTGTAGATTTTTGGCAACGAATCAGGAACAGGTCTGAACAAAATACGAAGAGTGATGTTTACATTCTGCAAATCTTTACTTCCTGTTATGACAGGAATGTTTCTGGGTCTTGATCTAATGTCAAAGATGATTGGCTTTTGGATCCATGGAATGAAAAAATGAGTGCCTTCTCCCACCACTTGGTTTTTGATTCCAACAAATCTGTCAAAAATGACTGCTCTGTGTCCTCCATCAACTAAAAGCAATATTTTACATTTAATATAATGAAGTTGAATTTAAATGCCAAAACTGAATTTAATTTTGCCAAACATAAACAATTAAAGTAATAAAAGTATATCTTAATTCATAAAGAATTGTTTTATTAATTATATTTTGATCCTGTATGTTTCTTATCAGTTATACAATATGATAATTTTATGAAGAACATGAAATTATATCAGTAAAACACAATTTTAACTTAGAACAAGTTAAATACAATATTATGTATAATATTATTTGTGCAATATATCAATTTAATGCTTACTCAATTTTAAAGTTATATTATTATATTATACTTTATTGTATAAAGAACACTTTAAAAAAATTAAAGAAAAATAATATATAGAGCTCTTTATATATTATAAAACAATTTATTTACTTATATATACATTTATATTAACTAATATAAACAGTAAAGAATTATTGATCAATTTCTACAACATTCAAGATAAAAATAATCATATAAATTTGAATAAAAATCATAAATTTAAATTGACAATACTATGGCATTAACTATAGTTGTAAATGAATGCATACTAACCATTGTAAAGTGCAGAGTTCACTACACTACCAGCAAGAGCAACACCTACGCCAATTTGACCGAGTCTGTTAAAGAATTGCGCCGCCATTATAAATAAAATTCACCTAAAAACAAAATCAATGTATTAACAAAATGCCCACACTGCCCACCTTTGTACTTAAAAATACTAACTTATCTAATCCTTATTACAACTTTACGCAACAAATATTCCTAACCTAAAAATTCCCTTTTGCATAGACAGGATTGTCATGACTGATAACAAGAAAAAGTAAACAAGCCACAACATTAATCACAACTTTTTATTGTTTTCATACCTTTCGTGATAAATATCGTTTAATTGTAAGAATATAAAAAAGATTTACGAACCGGCCACTGTTTCGTAAGCAACCTTTAGAATTAGATAGATTACTTGGAATGAATTTTAATATTAATTGGTCGTGATTTGCAATCAAATTATATGTCTGTTACTCACAATTTTTTCAACTTCTCTTTGTCCTGCTAATAGTTTTTACTTTTTCATATAAATTTGGTAATTCTCACGTCCTCGTGCGGCGCTTACGCTATAAAATGGCTATGGTTCGATATACTATAACCTGACTATCGAGCTGAAAAACGTCAAGCTCTGCAAGGTGCTGCCCTCGGTAAATTGACAATCTTTTGATGTTTTCAAGCTTTACTTCTTTTTTATATTATATTTAAATATTTGTACATTCATTTTTTACAGCGAAAGTAAGTTTAATTTATATGATGATATACATATTTGAAAAATAACATTCTAAACAAATAATTGTATCTATTCTCTGAAAAGAATATAATACGTTATGCCCTTACAGAATTTTACACAAAAGTGTAAAATTGTAGATCTTATTAGAAGTTTGTTTTAGATTATATTACAATACAATCAATTGTATTGGAAGATAAATATATTTAATGATATCAATTATATTTAATGATATTGCATTTTTACGTAAATTGTAATACCTTCAATATCAACTTTTCCATTGTTTTGGATGATTATGCAATTTTGCAATTAACACATTCCATTGACAATAGTGTTTTCGTATTCAATATTTTAATATCATGTTTATATAATTATATAACCATATAAATAAATATATATATATTTATATTGTATGTTTAATGATTTAACTTTCTAAATATATAAAAGTATAAATTTAAACTTGAAAACTTTTTCTTAATTAATTATTGTAATAAAGTTGTAATATCATAAAATACTTTGAAGAAAATAAAAAAAAATTAATAAGTTAATAACAAATTAAACGAATGATACAAATAAATGTATTGGAGACAAAAAAAACGCCCCCGGGTGGGCTCGAACCACCAACCTTTCGGTTAACAGCCGAACGCGCTAGCCGATTGCGCCACGGAGGCGAGTTAGTTTCACGGGCCTCATACATCGAGTAGAATCAGAAATAGCTTCTCCGTCTTTCTTTCTTCATTTTGCTTCCTTTTCAGTGCCTATTTCAAACCCATACGTTTACAAATATTGACATACTTCTCCATATTAATAATAACAACAATTTAATAATAACAATTATTGAACGAAAAAGTAAATATTATAATTGGAAAGTTAATATATTTAATTCTCAATGATGTATAAGTTTAAATTATTATTAAATTTATATCAGAAGCTAACATGGTATATGATTACATTAATTTAACATTACTAATGTTAAAAGCCAATGATATTATTACAATGTTATGAAAATTGAATTAATAAAATGTCCTTTTGCATCACTGAATATACCACCGTACTGGCCGAAAATCAATATACTGCTGATCAATGTACACGCTTATATCAAAGCATTTACACCGAAAAGAAACTTATCTCCATAATTTCACTTTATACATATGATTACAGTTATGAAAACTTCGAGTAATTCAAAAAGTGATATATGTTGATGAGTAAAATTCTCAAAAACGGGCGTCAAGATTATTTGAAATTATGTATTAACTGAATAATTATTTTTAGCAGAATTTTAGCAAAACTAATGAAAAATAATAATCATAAGAAGAATTTTTGAACATCTTGTAATTAAAAAGTATTATATAATCTTTAAATTTTACTATTATTTAATACAGAATATATTTAAGTTTCCAGTATATTCTGAAATTGGTGAAAGTCTATTTTGAAGTATTAATGTTTACTATTAATAATAATTATTCATAAAATATGTAAAATATTTCTATAGTACAACTAATGTATAAAAGTAAAATATGTATTATTAATTTTCATACAACCTTTTTAAAATTTTCAAGTTATTCTAATCATAAGTATATTTATAAACAATTTTATGTTGAAATTTTATTAACAGTGTGTCAACTATTAATTTACTTAACCTAAAAATTTACTTATAATCATACTTACCCTTAACAAATTTCTGAGAAGTCAGTTGTCAGGAATTTTTACAACTGAAAACAATTTTGATAAAATATCATCATTATTATCAACGATATTAAAAACTGTATAATAATAATATTAAAAATCAAGAAAACCTCAACAAATTGCTGTTAATTTATAAATTTTAAAGTTTTAATTTATCTATTAAATTGAATCGGAATAAATAATAATTCAACTTGTGCCATCAATATTGATTTTCTGCCAAAAAAATGATACTAATAATTGATCCTCTTAAACGGAACCTGAATTTTCTCATTACATAAATAATATTTATCAGCAGATTTTTTATAACACCACAATGTTCAGTCAACAATTTATTTTATTTTCCAATGCAAAATTCCAGAAAGTGTATAATGATCGAAGGCATTATCATTTAAGAATTTTTATTGATAAAAAATGATATACATATGTAGAACGCTATTAAATAAAAGGACACTAAAGTATCGGTTGAAGTCTGCGTAAATTCTAGGATTAAATTGTCATTGATCGATCGATCAAATCTGTTTCAGAGATTACGTATTTGCTGTATGCGTGTATATACGAATTTTCCGTGGCGCTGTGTCCGTATCAGTGTATATACGTGTACTTGCAAGAGAAATAGAGAGAGATAGAGAGAGAAGGAGAAAACACCGGTCTCTCCTTCGCTCCTTGTTTTGATTCTAAATGGAGTTTCACGCACGTGAAGAGGGGGGGAGGAAGTGTGTTGAAGCGAAAGGATCCGCTTTCTCGGGTTCCTACAGCCTGATTATTCTTTAACGAGAGATGTTTTCATAACTCGAAAAATTATAACAATTGCACCGCAACGACCCATGTCGTAATTATAATTATACGCCACGAGTCGTGTACAATTACAAATACACCCAACCACTTTGCGAGATCGTATTAAAATATCCGAGACAAGGTTGCGGCTGCGATTTCGCTAAAGCTCGCTGAAAAATGTTCAACAAGTATGTTCGATGTCAATGACCAAGCCTTTATTTTATGAGGGACAAAAACGCAGCTTGAGTTGAATTTTTCTTACAAAGTGACTTAAATTCACTTATCTTTTTCCCCCTTTTTTTTGTTATTAATATCTCAATTTTTAAATATTTATATTCAAACTGAACGCGCATCTTGTTATTTTGCTTTTTTTTCAATTAAATCCCTGTGAATTAATTCGAGTTAGGGTCTTATTTATAAATCCGACAAAGTTAATATTCCAATTAAATGATTGGGACTAAGATACGAAGATAACATTTCTTCTTAAATTACCTTAGAATGTGAATAAAGAAGTACAATTAGTAAGAAAGTGACATAGAAAACCGGCTAATATTCTGATTTAATAATTTATAAAAAATAAGTATTCTTCGTAGAGAAGGACATTTCGAATTAGATGGATAATTTATTGGTACGCAAAGAATAGCCAGTTTCCTAATACAAATTTGTATTTACGACTCTAACTAGATATAATATTCACAGAGGTTCGATTAAAACATAATCTAGAAAAGACATTGCATTTTAATATCTACTTCGTAAATGAGCATTATTTGTATTGGTACACCGAGAAACAATATAATATTAAAATGCCATAATATTTATGCCTTCATCCTAGTTTTCTTACATATTGTAATAGATAAAGTAAATACTGCAATACATACAGTATTTATCATACCAATTGAGTAAACACTAGTAAGTGATCAAAAAGACTATAATAATTGGTATAATACATACTGCATAAGTAAATATATTATATTAGATAAAAAAAACTAGCATAAATGCATACACATATCATGCAATTATCTTAAATACAGTTGATCTTTATAAGTTAACCAAGTACTTTCGTTAATCCCTGTTTATACAACTTGTAAATCAATAGATTTCTCTTTATGTTACTCATTGTCTTATAAGGTACTTGGTCAACATATTATTTTCTCAGTATACAATTTTAAATCATAATACTCCACGGATAAATTTTTGTCAAAAACTTTTTCATACATCAACCAGAGTAGCTTATAACAAACTCTTGTTTATCTGTTAATTTCGCATATTATTGAATAGTATTCTCAAAACAATCACAAGAATCTTAAAAGGAAACTTTGTTTTTCATCTTTGTTTTTCTGTTGGATTTTTTGTTTTATTGAATTGAAAAATGGAACGTTTATAAAATGCAACGCGTGTACAAATTTTGGGTTTTTCGTTCACGTACCATCCCAAATGAAAAGTAAAATTGCTTATTATCGTTCTCGTTCAATTTCACTTTTAAGCCATTCAAAAAGAAATCATGGATTCTTCGTTTTTCTTTCATTAAGTATCCTTGAAATACTTATCCTAATTGCTTCCTAATTATTTGTAAACCATGCTATTGTTGTCTTATAAAAACGTTCCGTTTTTCAATTACAATTTTGTTCCTTTTTATTTTTAAAGGATGCTGGAGTGAAAATGCGACTGGATTTATACAGATAAGTACGTGCTTAGTAGCGAAAATTATTTTCGCGCGGGGAAGCCAACGAGCGTCCTGTAGATTAACTTGGACCTGGCGTTGGTCTTCTGCGGTTGCTGATGACCACGGCAATTCGTGCTCGTCTGTTGCTGCTGCTGTTGCTGACGCTTCTTCAATGACTCCTGCTTGGCACCACTACGCAAACAGACAGCACACCTCACACACTGCCTAACTTATTGCTGAGAGACAGGAAGAGAGTGCGCAGCAACGGTAAATAAGTGCGATGATCAAAGCATGGGGCTGCTGAATAATTACTTTGCACTAATGCTTGGATAGCCAGGAAATGGACGTGAAAAATGTCGAGTCATTTAAACAGGAATTTCAAATTACACCTCGTTTAATGGAATCCGGATTAGCAATAACTTTTTCATTTTTCTTCCTACTCGAACGTTAATGGCCTTGAAAATTAAAATGGCTATTAATTAATTTCAGTTAATTGCTTCTTATTGCCGTAGTCAGCAAATTCTCTATAAAATATTATTTTTATATTAATTATACACGTATACATAGCACATGTCGTATCATTCTTATATAACATAATCTTTTACATTCGAAACTGTACTGGAAAACATAATATTATCATATTCGTGCAATGCAATATTTTTTTTAAAGTACGAATATTTAATACTTTTTTGAATTTCAGATCTGAACTTGAATTCTTTTGATACTTTATCTTTTTCAGTTTTTTTTTTCATTAAAAAAATTGACGAGGTTTCAAAATTTGAACTTTAATAAATGTTACATCATTATTAATATATTTGTTTAAATTGTAAAACGCAGTTAAATTTGTCCATATTATATGTAGTGTAATAATTTTTATACATTCTTTGCAAAAAATTTAAGTTAATTTTTTCTGGCTATCGACAAAACTGAAAGTAATAATCATGCAAACTGATATAAACACAAATATAAAGAGAAGCATTTAAGAAGTAAACAAAGAAATAAAACAAAAATAGGAATTCAACATTGTAATAAAAATTGATAAACTAATAAAAAGTGACTATGGCACAAGCAGAATGTGAATGTGATTCTTAATATTATGTGATAATACAAATATTTATAAAATAATTTCAATCGTAATTATCAAAGGAAAAAGTACTTGAATACATTGAGAAGAAGAGAAAATGAAAAATTGACAATATAAATATACAACTTTCTTTAAAAAATATATAATATAGTTTTCTCCACCAACAGTAGACAAAATTTAATTTGATAATTCTTACTCTTTATACTTTACATACAGCATTAATTAACCATACAAATTGTAATGAATATTGACTTTTCATTTATGATTTTCTTCTCAGTGCAATCTGTTATCAAAAAAAAAGTATTCAAAATAATTTACTTGAGTCGATTTAAGTACTTTTCTTTTTATAAGTCTCATTTTAATAGAGATGAAATATGTTTTCGGAACCGAAACTTACAGATACCGCGTCAGATCTTCCACATCAACGAGCATCGAGTCTTGCTCCATGTGTAAATCGTCCCTTCTAAGTAAGCCTTCTACTAATGCTTCATTCAGCGTTGCTATTCTTGCGTGAAGGTCATTCGCCAGGACCTGCAGCTGCGCCACATTTAGTTCCGTGAGGAGTACTCGCGATAACCTGCGTCTTTCTTCGCCAAGTTGTACACCAATCTGCAAACAATGTACATGTGTTACACATAACCTTCCGCAATTATTTCATTTGAATTTCATATCAATTAATGTAACATTAAATTACATTATCTTTACCTAAATATTCATGAGATTTAAATAATATATCAAATTGAAATATTTTTTTGAAATTTAAAATTCATTTACTTTCTATAAAAGATATTTCACAAGTAGGGATAGAAAATATGGACAATTTTTATCATAGCCATAAGTTAAGGTTGTATTATCACTAAGACTTTTATCGCAACGTTAAATGTATCACTGATTTCCTAATAATACTATACAGAGAAAATTTTATTAACTTTACAGCTATGTTCTTAGCTCAAATACAGCCCGATTCCATAACGTAGTTAAATTATCGTTAATTAAGGCTGAACTTGGACTTAGATACATGTATTTATACTCGTACATTTATATATTTATTTAGAACAGCTCCATTTGTACTTATGGCAATCGTTTTTACTGCCATTTCAGCTACATAGTGGAAATAGCCCATAAAACAGCTACGGTCTGTAGCTGTTGTGACTATAAAAATTATTTTTGATCCGACAATATTTTAATACTTAATCAGTTACAAATTGTAATAGTACAATGTTTGTGCGCAGTCTTAGTCACCGTAGCTGTAATGACTAAACAAATTTTTCTCTGTGTAGTAATTGCAGCAATTTCTCAATTTACCGTAATCTTTTTCTGGCTAGTTGGTAATTGCCAGGTGTACACATTAGATCAATTTTTAATATTCAAAATAGTACATTAATTTATATATGGTAATCATATACAAATCATTCCAATTCAATCATCATATATCATAATAGAATTATAAATGTATTAAACAATAATGTATTCAATCTATTTCATTCAATTCATCAACGTATTGTTCGCAATGTCTTCAGAGTTTCAAATCTTGCCTCACTCATATTCATACGAAGGTGCCACGGGAATAATGCAGAGATTATGCTAATGGAAAAATATTAAACCGGAAAATTGATCTAAAAACAATCGCTTTCATTTGCATGCCACCTTTCGTTACGGTAAAGTAAAGGGAAAGAAGAGAGATAACTTTTAATTGCATTCGAGGAAGCGATAAATAGTAACGTATGGTTTTATTAAACTTTATTTGCATTTTCAATTCAATGTGTCATTATATTTTCTTTTAATTTTCTTTCGATTATCACATTGTATAAAGTAATATTTAAATTTAACAACCTTAGTGAAAAGTACTTATAGATATTAATAAATTTAAATAATCTTTGTACAATAATCGTATAGACATTACTAATCGTATACTTTGTTAAAAGTGAATCTTTTTGTTTGAGTGTCATTAAATTTGAGACTTTTAAGACCTTGAGAATCTATATGCTATTAAGAACTTAACTTTGTCCAAATGAAAATTTAAGCAATGTTCCTCGAATTGAGAGCAATTTAAAATATCATTTGTGACTTCAAAGCGAAAACAAGAATATAAAGCATTTTCTTATATTCTGAACTTTTGTTTTCGGTTAAGTGTGTTAATAAAACGAACCTTTTCAAGACTGCATCGCACCATCTCGGTAATGGGGCTCTGCTTGAGCCTCTGTCTTTCAACTTCCATTTGCATGTGCGCCATTTCTTTGGCTTGCGCCAGGGCCATTCTGGCTTCAGTCTGCAAACGCGCCTGTCTGGCAAAAAAGTCAGCTTCGTCAACCGGAGCTGTTGAAAACGCAGAGTCCATCCTCAGGGGTGGTAAACTCAACACCTGAGGTCTCGCTGGTATCTGTCGTTGTTTCGATTTTGCGCACGTCGACACTGGTACCGGAGAACCATCATTTTCGGAACCAGGCGACTCCGTATCCGAAGCAGTTTCATTCATAAAACATATTTGTAAATTCATCCCTGCGAATATAATGAAATTTGTTACAAACGAGACTCAAAGATAGTTTCTGTATCATTGTCGAATATTAAATTTTAAAATTCTCTTTTCAATAATTTATTAGAAAAGTTAACTTATTGAATAATTTTGCTCCCCTATCCTTTTTCTACAATAACATTAAAAAAACATTCTGATTGAAAATAATTCATAACTTAAAATTAAAGGTTTTAATTTCGACAATGAGTGCATATATAAACGAATTGAAATACTAATTAATTATTTATAATTAAACAGTAATTTAATAAATAAAACAATGCAACCAGAATATTTGAATGAATGTTAAAATTTCTGTTTGAACAATTAAAATGAAGTTAAATTTCCTATGTAGGTAATATAAATGTCTATTTCTGCACGACTAGAATGACATTTATTATATTTAAAAAATATATATAAAAAAATTTTACCTTGAAACAATTTTATATCTATTCAATTTTATTAGTAGTAAAATTTTATTTTAATTTAAAATAAAAATAATGAATAATTCATATTTTATTAGTATTGATATAAATTTAATATCAATTCAAACTAGTGACTGGCCGAAGGTTCGGTTTCGGTTTCGATCTCGGCCAATAATTGACCGAATCTTCGTCCTCGACTGATTAATTATAATTGATGCGTTAAATTTGAAATATTAATATTAATATAACCGCGAGAGCGAGTAAATTCTACGAAAATGAAAATTGAAACATTCAAACAGCTCGTTTCCGGTTGCAGAAGGGAGATAATTTTCAAAGAAATGCAGACCACTTTGAAGCCGAGATTGCAGACTTGGTTTTCTGCCACGCTCATTGCGGAGATCATCGGCGTCCGGGCCCATTGCGAGTCTCCTTCGTATTTCCTCCCGATCATTTCGACGCTGTAAACAGAGAAGCGTTTCTTTTTTATTATCTTCGTCTTCAAAAATGTTACTTACTGATCACCGACTGTAAAATGAAAAAAAAAAATTATGTACAGTATAAACTATAATAGAAAAGACATAATGGAAATCTTGAATTTTAGAATGTAAATTATGAATGTTGCAAGAACGAATTTCTCTCATTTTTCAACAAAACTTTTCAGTGTTACATTAACGATTGTTTCTTCTCATTTCATACAACCGTTATGTAAGTGAATTTTTTGGCCAATTTTTCAAATTTAATTGTTAGATGTAGTAATACATAAATGATACATAATAATACAATATAATATAATATCTATTATTAAAAGATAGGAACTTTCTTTATTTAAATAATCAAATCATATAATTTCAGATTCTTTCATATCATTCCATAATATATGCTTCTTTCACATAGTTACACAATATTATAATCAATTATATTGACAATTAAAGTAATATATTATTATTGTATAAGATTTATAAAATATTTATTATATAAATGTTATATGCCAATAAGGTGCATCATACACCAATCATAATTGATAAAAAAAATCAATACCAATAATAATTTCAAACAAAAATTATGAATAATTAAAACCAATGTAAAGAGTGCACTAAAGCGTAAAATGTTACATTATATTGTACAGTTTGAAATAATCAATTAAAAATTGTTATTTGAGATATATACAGCTGATCGCAGTGGAGAATCGGATTGACAATTGAAAACCGCACCTGTTCATCCGACTCGTCGAACTCGCCTCGCACCAACCTATCAAAACGCGCGAGTAAATCTTCCTTATGTGGGTTCTTCGCCGCGGGCTCTCGACCCGAAATCACCGCTTCCACGACTTCAGCGACTCTCTCGTTCTCCTTAATATTGAGAATCAATTTTACAGTTTCACCCAGTCAGCGCTCTCGCTGTACCGAGGTCGACATCAACACGTCATTCATTGATTTTTCTTTTCCACAATTGGTCCCAGCCAATGATACAATCATGCATTATGTAATAAATAACAAACGTGAACGCCAGTTGTTACAAGCAAATATACTTTTTTTTTACTTTCCCTTGTATATTTTCATAATCCTCTTCAATAAAAAAGAACAATAAATTTCCAGTCAACTTCTAATATTGCATGTTTGCAAATTATTTCTAAAATGTATTTTAAACATAAAATTCTATTATTCAATATATTGTATCTCATATTATTTATCTTTTGAAAATTAACATTTATTAACTTCTTGTTGTAATTATTGTTTACAAATAAATATTTAATTGTTTGCAGTCTGCATTATTTCATTAATTTCATTTAAATTATGCTTTAGATTGTGCTTTTCAATGCAAAACTAATATTATTTGTAATGATTTGTGATTAAACTATCTAATAATCATAAATAATTACATTTTGGATTTTGTATTCAATTATATGATAATGTCTATTAATTGGTTTAATGAATCAAATTAGTAATCAATGATAAGATTATTTCTATAATTTGATTACATCAAGATAATTGATGCCGGTGACCTGCTGTAACCAATCATAGAAACGAAAATTCATTGCAAAACACGGAAGTCCAATAATAGTAATGTCAGCAAAAACTTTTGTTGTAGGTAAATCATTTAGATTAGATTTGCTTCGGGTGAAAGTTGTTTACGATATGATACAATAAATTATCTAATTCTCGTTTCGAATTAACCGGCACAGTGATTCCTACGAAATTTCAGCTTCCACCACGCATATTTTCTTCCACAATCAAATCGCTTTCGTAAAGGAAAAGTGGTTAAGATAAGTGATTGCGAATTAAATTGATTTACAAACGCAAGAAAAAAATGTTTTTAATAATATAACAATTTAATTTAATTTAGTTTTAAATTAAAATATTTTATACGATCCTATCTATTCTGAAATAATTTTCCATATTTAAAAAGTTGTATTTTCTAGAAAATTACTTTATAAAACGGTAAATGAAGCAGTATCTTCGAAACAAATCTAATCAATCAATTGTACTTTTTTTACATTTTTAATTTGCAAAATTTTTAATGATTTTTTCTGCAAATTAAAAAGTGCATCACTTTTTCTTGCAATTAATTTGCCTTCAAAAAAGGAAAGATAAATAAATCTTTTTGCTTGTATTTTGCTTGATTCCAATTTTTGCACTTCTTGCAAAGATCCAAGGAGACAAAGGCTACTTCACAAAAAACGTGTCGATGTCGACGTTCGATGCACAAAAGACAATGATTATTGTCTCCCGCCACTTACGAGGTCGAAGTCTTTGTCATAAGTTAACGTGTAGAGATCGGCCACAAACCGCGAATCCTTCTTATAGTGCCTCCGCGATTTTCCACTACTTCCCATTTTGACTTAAATTTTTCCGAACCTTCTTTTATGTATATTAATATAATTCTTCGTTTTTCGAATTACAATCACATCTGGAATAAGTTGGCTTTGTTTACGAGAATCCACTGAACTCAATTCAGTTACCCCATAGACGTTGAATATTCATAGAATATTATATGACTGTAATGAATATCATTTCTATAATCCAGTGATATTTGTGCAATATTGAATATCCTAAGGAAATTTTATTAGATAAATTTCCTAAAATATCCCTAGGTAAGTTTACCAAGCTATTATGTACCTGCAAAAATAATATTACTGAATGATTATTTCTATATTTCATGAAAATTACTGTACATTCAGAAAAATATGACAGAAAATATTATTGTTTTTAACTTTGTTTTGGATATATGTCATTCTTTAATTAAATATTGAGGTTTTTAAAAGCAAAGTTACCAATTTTGATTGTTACGTTCAAAAGCTGACATGTATCTGAAACAAAGATGAAAGACGTCATATTATCTGTTTTATTTTCCTTCAATTTTCAAGTTTGAAGACTACAAAGATAAAAATATTTAAATTTCGCTGTTTAAATTTAATATCACATCAATTCCAACTATTGAATTTAAGAAATGTAGTTCTGATAAGAAACATTTGGTACCTGAACTAAATTTAGTTACAATTATAAGAAAACGGAGTTGAAAACAGAAATCTTCATCACGTAATTACACACTGATTTCTGGATTTACTAGAGGCAACACGTGGTATAAAGACAACAATAAAAGACTGGGATGTTTTGTATCTATCAGTGGTAAAGATCATAGTAGTTGAATAATTAAGACTGCCATTGTGGATCATACATTGAATTTAACATTTTTGATTATTTTTATACATATAATTTTGTTTTATAATGAACGAAATCAACCATTAAATATCATTTACATTCAGTAATATTAATATAATATAGAAATATTTAATCAATATTTCCATACATTGAAAAAGAAAACTTTTGTAAGTATTGTTAAGTATTATTTTATGAATATCCAACGCTACATTGAGAAAAATATAACAATTAATATTACCATTTTTATCTTTGTTTCAAATACATTTCAAGTATAAACATACGAGACAAAATTGCTCTTAGTTTTTTAAGAACAGTAATATATATTCAGACTGACATGTACCTGAAATAAATTTAAAAACAGTAATATTTTGACATATTTCTCTGAATGTAATAGGGTAAATTTTGAATGCCAACCTACTCACGGTCACGAATAACCCTGCACCTTAACTAAAATCACTATAAAATAACCCATATCTCAATAAAAAGAAAAGATATTCTTAATTAAAATCACATGATGAAGAATCAGAACTGCTTTTACGTGGTGATTTTTGCTTGTCTGAAGGAAAAGTACTCGCGACCGTTTAGCTCGACAAGAACCGAGAAACTGAGCAACCGGTACCGGTAAGTCGCGGCTAATGCCTCGTCTTGCATTAGTAGATATCATAGTGAAAGTGTTGCAACAACCGAACCTAAGGAGTAGGTACGCATCTTGCCACACGGATTGGCTCATTTCGACGTCCGCGAATTCACGGGAACGTGACTCTGTTATTGTACTTTATACGCAGAGAAGCAAAAAAAGGAAAAAGAAAAAAAAAAGAAGAAACACAGAAACCGGGCGTCCGAATGTGGGACGCGCTGAAATCGGCCCTCTTTTTTTCTGCACTTCTTTTGCAATTAGCGACGTCGCGGAAGTGGATTTCTGCTTTTGTGGAAACAATTTTGCGCAACTGAAACACGAACGTAAGAAAACTTCAGAGGCAAATTTTAACTCAATTTATGTATTACTTAATTGGATTAAGAGCAAATTAAATATTGTAATTCCTTTAAACGATAAATTAAAAGTAATTTGTTGTTAATATAGAAAAATATTTGTATCGAAAAATTAATTAAAATTAAGGCGATTGATTTCCCTAGGACACTAGACCTTGACAAAGACTAAAACTTTCCTAAACTCCGGCAGAGAGTGGTGGTAAAATGTGTGACTGGTGGCTACGAGGTAACTGGTTCTATTCCTAGATAATGACATTTTTTTAATATTCTAAGTATTATAAATTTGCACATATCCTCGAATTATCATAAAATATAGTTAGAATTTGATAATAAATGTCTTTGGATGTATAATGGATGAGAAATTACGAAATATAACGTTTGAAGAGAGAAGACTTTATGAAAATGCCTGGTCGTAGAAAGTCAAAAATGTATAATTCGTAACGAGTTGAGCGAAATGAACTATGCGGAAAACACACCTACAGATAAATTTTATTTGTTCGCCTCGGGTTCTACGACCCGAAGAGGCGCGGTGCCGCGGAGTTTAATCGACGAATAAATCACATTCGTAATTCTTATCTCGGTTTAAATTGAGATTAGTCGACTTGGTCGGCAGTCAGACCATGAGAAATTTTTGTTTGAGGAAATAGATTGCCTTGAATACAAGTTTCCTTACAATTTTGTTAATTTTTATTTAATTAGCAAGGTAATTGAAATAAATTTTACTTAACAAAAATACATGTAAAATAAATTAAAAGAAAAATTAATTAAAATAATTGTTTTGGTGTAAAATAGCTTTTGTAATTGGCAATAAATTATATTCGAAGAGAATATTAAAAATTATTTTTTAATATAGAATACTTCCTATTATTTTAATTATGTTTTGTACTTACAACATGACCAATAAGTTTAAACTTTAAAACAATATTTTTTTATAATGCTGGCCAATAACAATGTGTTTTCTTATGAAAGAATAAATTCAGTTATAGATTTGAGATGAAATGAAATTACAGTAATGTTGATTTTTTATTTGTTTTACGGAGTACGTTTAAAACAATAAGATGCGGGATATCGCTCTTCGGAATTTTTAATGTTTCGGTTGGTTAGTCATGCGGCTCCTTGACATCGGACACTTTCGGCGCAACCCTCTATACCTCAAACACGTTTTCATGAACAAAAACAAATCAATTTTTTAATATATGTTATTTTAAATTCGTCTTCAAGTTTACTAAATTGAAAAAGATGAAAACTATTACAAAGTTATATTTTACAGTAATTTATCAGAACGAAAAACGAAACACTTTCAAAATGCAGATTGTAAACAATCTTATAATTGCTAAATTTACAATTATTAGCAAGTATTCATATATGTAACTTTAAATTTAATTAAGAAAAGAAGGAACCGTTGATTATTATTATAAAAAGCATTAAAAAGAAGAGTTATATTAAAAAAATTTAGCACATAACCGAGGTTTTTTTTAAAAATACAATAATTGAGAATTATCAGATTAATCTTCTATTTTCTTATATAAATGTAAAGATTGTTAATATATTTTTATTTGTCGACCTACTTTTCTTTATTAAATTATAAACATTACTATTACTATTCTTACTCATACGTTAAAAAATTAACATAAAAACAATCAAAGTTGAATTAAGAGTCCATACTACTTTCAAATTGATAATATTAATTAATAATTTAAGTGCAAATATACATTTGATTACTATTTAATTTTGCTGTAAGAGAATTATAAAACCAATAGTTGAAATAATCATTAAATTCCGAAGTAACAACAACATTTTTAAAATATGACATCTTATTATTATTAATTATGAACACACGCGTTTATTTAGACAAAATAACCTTCTTTATTTTCCTTGACCTTAGATTTTATTAAAAAAAAAAGAATTATAAATAATAAGTAATATTCCTTCCTCGTTATTCATTACCAATTATAATTAATAATAACTTTTTAATAAACATACATTTAAATTCATATTCTTTTTAAAAGAATATAAAAATACCGTATAAAAATTTATGTCTTTTAATTTTAAAAATACACCATGCCATTTTCAGTTTTAATAAAAAGCGCGTCCGTTGTGTTCATATTTATATTTATATAAAAAGGAAATGATGAAACGAATATATAACAATTTACACAAAACATGACAAAACAAAATAATAAGTATTCATATACATCAATATTCCTGTACAATCAATGTATCGATTATTCTACTAAAATAAATGTTAATAAAGTCATACCCAAATTTCGTTCACGTTTTGTTTACCAATTATTTCGACCTTATTATTCTCCCTCCAACAACAACCTTCGCATTATATTCATACATAAACATTATGTAAACAAAAACAACAAATAAAAAAAAACGATCCTCGAATAATTGACACAAACTTTACTCAAAGAAAATCGATATTTTTTTTTTTTTTTTTTTAAATTTACCTCGGGTAAAGGTTTGTCCTGACCGCACGCGGAATAAAGCATGTTCACTTTTGCGGTTCGCGGCGCAAGAAATGTCACTCGAGTGGCGCTCGTCGACTTGACTTCCAGGTGTCACCGGCGTCGTTGCAAGTGACACGCGTTCGTCGACGCGCGCGAGATGCACCGTTTTGAATGTCAGAGTTTATCGCGCAAACGGCGCTGATTTACACGCGACTCCCGGATTCTCGGAATTATAATTAGCTGAATTATCGCGCCTCGCGTTCTTCATAGCGTTTTCAATTAACTCGGGAGCAAATCGAAAACGAAGGAGAAACAGTCTTAGCCGTCCGTTTCCTTGATTGAAATTAATCGCGACCAAAATATTCCAGAAGAAAAGCAACGAAAACAAAACAATTGCTCTCTTTTTTGTAACAAAATTTTCAGCAAATTACAATACAAGCATTAACTAATTCCTTTCTTCTTTACTGATAAATTTTATAGAGGATATTTTAAATTAATTACAAAAGCTCCTGAAATTTCCCTTAATTATTATAATACTTGCAAAGCAACTTAAAGTTTACAATTTATTTTACACTTTTATCATATCAAATTTAACTTTAGAACAAGAACTCTTAATAAGGTAAAAGTAATTAAAATATCGCTAACAGGAGCACTTAATTATTTCCCCGCAGTGCTGCCAATTACAACAGCTTTTATAATAATAATAATAATAATAATAATAATAAAATGAAAATCTCAAGAGTGTCATGTCGGTCCAGCATCACTAAAGATAAAAGCATAGTTATGTCGCGAGCATGATAAATATGTCGGAAATGAGCGCGGGTACACTTTAAGGGTTTGAAGATAAAATTAAACTATGAATTGGAATCCAATACTAGCGTGAAATTCTATTAATAACGCTACGGTCAATACATGAGAATATTCAAGGATCGTTTACAAATTTTTGCTGCCCACCCCTCCTCCTTTCCAATCATGTTTAATCTCCGGAAAATACAGCGTTTCTTCGTGCGGAAAAAAGTTCAGATAAAAAATTATCACGTTTTGTGAAGGGAAGGCGCAATTTGCTTGCTCACCACTTGTTTATTTATACTGATTTATACTGATTTCCACTCAATATAATATGGGAACATAAATTTTTATTACGCCCACATAAATCCAACTGTTTTTTTTTTTTTTTTTTCAAATGAAACACGCAAACAAATGAATAGAAAGAAAATGAACTCTAATACTTTGAACATAATTTGGTCTCCTTTATAGAATAATAAAATCTTTCTCATTTTATATTTAAAATATTTGTTGCTTACCGAATGACTCTACGCAAATATCGAAGATGATATTGACTTGGGTAGTTTTATTTTACATACCCCAATACTTTTTTCCAAATATAATTAAATTGATCAAACGAAGCTTCGAAATCTCATTAATCACGGAATAAACTTGGAGCAAAGTCCAATCTCGTGTAGTAATTGAACCCAAAGTTGGTCGCAACAACCTATAATAACAATTTCCAAAACTTGGTCTCAATTCCACCGATTTAAGTAGCGCGCAGCATGTGCATGTACACATGCACCCAGTCACTGAATTATATCGGTCGACCACTGCCGCCTACTCAGCTGGTACACATTCAACGAGAGAGATACTTCAGGAAACATGCATGCATCCATTGATAATCGCGCTACGAGAATTGGAAGTCGACAGAGGCAAACCAGAGAAAAATTTCAGTTATTTCTTTTGCTTTAGGAAAAGAGAAAAACTTCGTTTTACTTTCAGTTTATCATATGCACGTCGGACTGTAAAGGTTTTAGAATAATTTCTAGAAATAAAATGTATGTTGGTTTTAATTATTATTCAATAATTACGTGTAAATTAAACATATAAATTTGTTGAAAAGTAAGAAAGTTCGTTCTTATTTAGCTAGTCACGCCATCTACTAAGTTGCCACTAACGTCATTTTAAGCTCTTTCCTTTAATAAACATAATTTAAAATCATAGAATTTTTGTTAAATTTACAATGGTTTGTATAAAAATAGAATTCACGAAGATTTAACTTAGTTAAATCTTAGCCAAGCTAATGGTAAAAGTAAATCGCATGCTTTATCTACAATTATAAGACAAGGAACTGAATAAAATATTTTAATTAAATGGATTGAAGCAAATTAAATACTCACTCTGCGTTCTTCTTCACGAGCTGCTCTCAAATGTGATTCTATTGCATCAAGGTCAATCTTTGGCATAGCAGTTTCAATATTGTAAACGTCGAATCCACCTAAAAACCAAATTCCTTTATTAGAATCAATCATTTGTAATTAATATTATGTTATTTACTGCTTATAGATTACATTAAATAAAATAAAAAAATTACATTAAAAATATTCAATTTTTTTCATATTCAATAAAATATTGAATTTACCTCAATTTATTATCGTTTACAAAACGAACAAAAAGCATTCTTTATATAGCTTGCAAGGTAGTAACATTTGTATACTGAACATGAAAATTGCGCAATACACATCCCGCGCCCAGCAAAGCTTGGCATAGAAAATTCGTGGCATCGAAAACGAAGACGAATTTGTTTGCATAAAACGATTCAAAGGATTCGATTAACGCCACCAGAGGGGTTGTTGATGGACCTCTTTCGTAATCCGCGACACAGTTCCATTTGCATTTAGTATGCTAAATCCACTTTGGCTTGTAATTAAAATTTATACGACTCCGAGCGGAGAAAACCTTCTCGAAAAATGTAAATGCTTATACAAGTTGTAACATGGAATATCAAAGGTCATAGAAAAAAATGCCCTGGGAATTTCGTGTAAACACTGATAAGGCAAATATTTGTTTTGTTTCTTTTTTCTTTTGACTGAATCTAGATAAAAATGAAAACTGCATTGGAAATTATGATACTTTCGTAAATCAAATATTTCTCGATCAACTGAAAAACTTGATTGAATTTCCATGAGCATAAAAACAGACATTTTCTGTTAGAATTGCAAATGTTTTATAAAAAAATTTGATTAAAAGTGGATAGCAGTATTAAAAGGAAGAAATATAGCTTTGCTTTATATCTTAAATTTAAATTTTGCAGGAGTTTGCTCTTTTTGATTTCCATCATTACCAAATTCATATGCATTAAAGAAAATTTGTAGGATTGATTTGTTTATATACTAATTAAATATAAAATTACATACTTAGAATACATGTGTATAGAGTATACCTAAAGAAATAAATTTAGACAGAATAAACAGAATTTATCTGAACTGATTATAGATACGTGCTTGTGATATAACATTGCATCAGATCTAAATTATTCTAAATCAGGAAGATAATCAATACCTAATTAGGATATACTAATTCAAGTTACCATTATCTACATCAGCCCTCCTCTTATCAGGACGCCTTTGATTAGAATAATGAGACTGCTGTCTTCTCCTGGCTTGATTCCTGGCCATCTTCTCTTTCTTTTTAGCGTCCATATTAGAAGCCTCGAGGGAATCCATCATTTTGTTATCTTCATTGAAGTCTTCCTTAATTAGCTCTTTGTGGTTGTTGAGAGCCCGGGACTCCCGAATTGCAACTGACTCCATAGCAACGACGTCCGGTACCGGCTGCACGTACTTTTCCAAATCGATGCCGATATCCCGGCCGATGCTGGATAGTAGGTCAATTTCCTCCAGCTTCTTGTAGAGATGTTCCTCGCTGTCCGTACTGTTCTCCTCCTCTACCGGACTCGTCAGAGTCACGCTACTTTGACTGCCTATCTTGCTGGATAAACGAGGCAAGTCCTTCGCCTCGCGGATCAAATCTATTTGCTCTACCAAAATCTCGTCCGCCTGTAATTATGTTAAAACAATACATTTTAGCCGAAGTAGAATCATCATAGGAATATGAAATTTGTTCCAGTTTGTTCCCCTATTATAAACAAAGGATAAATGTCCACTTTGGAAATGTTAATAAATTCTGTTGTGATTATAATCATACTAGAATAAATGTTGCATACCCTACGGACGCGCTGCTTTTAGACATTGTTGTCATATGTACAATAAATTCTTTAATTTAGTAAAATTTTTGGCTTAACAATCCGTTCGTACGAATAATTGAAAACATTGACGTTTCTTATCCAATTATTTAAAATTCAACTCTTCACTTTTCTTCACTGATAAGAGCAGGTTGACTTGGGAAAAATGTCGGAAAATTGAGAACAAAACAGTTTTCAGCGTCATGATCTAGATCACGGTCTTATGTAAGTCTTTGAGTATTATTAGAAGTTCCACGAATCAAAGCATTTCCGTCTCGCATAGGGTCTGGGAAACTGCATTATTGATTTCCTCCGGCGTTTCACTTTTTTCGGCGATCGGGTTCAAGTGAGGATACTTCTCATTTAAAATAGCACATTAAGTAGTTTTGTCGACATTTAAAAGAACTTTTGTACGGGTGCATCTTATTCTATATAACAATGTAGATACTTATACATATTTATCACAAAAAGTTATTTGTTTTTTGTTAAACTGTACAGATGCCAAATTATTAACATTATTAAAATGCTTAAAATGTTACTAACTTTTTTTTAAACGGATTTCGTTTATCTCATAATTATACTGTATTATTATGATTGAATTTTATTAACTAAACTTTTCATAAAGTTGTACTTTTTCACTAAAGGATAATGCATTGCGGTGTCTATACCTCACTGATCTCGCTGTTTTTGCTGGAATCGCAGATCTCCTCGATTTCGGCGAATTGTAAGGTTTCCTTGACACTGGTGCTGAGTTCGACGATCTCGACTTCGACAGGGATCTCGTGGCGATTATGATCATAGAGCTCGTTCGCGTTCTGCGGCGTGCTGTCGGCTTTGATTTCGATTTGGTCCGTGTCCTTGATCAACACATCCGTCTCGAGATCGCCAGGACTGATGACCGACTGCTGATCGTTGCGCGACTCCTCGACTCCCTTCACGTAATTTATGCACTTCTCCGTTGGCGGCACAGGGGACTCGCACAAGGTTGACACCGTCTATAATAACATTTGTTAGATAAGTAAGGCGCAAATTGATGTGACATTTATGCCTTTTCTTTTTTATTCTCTATCTTTTTTTGCTCCAGAAATTGGATTATTAATAAAAAAAAAAATTGAACATATGTCATCAACTGTTTGATCAATAGTAATCATACTAAATTCAGTAGTTGCAGTAGTTGTAAATTTATCAATTCCATATAATAATCGGAGACTGATTCGTGGAGATAATCAAAGTGAGACAATGGGTTGAAGGATGCGAATGACAAGTTATAAAATGGAGATGAACAAAAGACAGTTTATAGTTATTGAATGGAGATGATAACAGTTAGGTTGCAGAATGAAAACGATCTGTCGACAGCGACTCGAAACGGTATTGTTCTATTTTAAAAGGTTAAAACGGAAAACACTCTTCGAATTATCATTGAAAATCGCTGGAAATCTCTAAAATCAGTACGCAAATTTCTGACAAAAACATTTTGACGAGTTAATCATTCTGAATTACACTCTTTAAAAATTTTAAATACATTTTAATATCCTCATTATAACATTCCTCTATATTTCAATTTAAAGTTAACTCTATACTTCTATTGACTTATTTGAAGGACACTGGACAAAAAAGATCCTCTACCAACAGACCTGTATATTGAATTTGGGCTTCTCATAAAAGAACTTGAGCTGGGCCTGCTGACTGTCCAAGTGGTTGACGTTCTCCACGACGAACTGAGCGTCGACGTTGTTGTTGAATTCGTTGGAATCCTGCTGCTTGTCCAGTTGGGGACTGTCGCACTCTTGCTCGTCCTCGGTGAGGTCGTTGTCCGACAGGAGGGTTGGACCGAGGTGCTGAAACCCTGGATAATTGGGGTTGATGATGCCTCGACAGCCGCCGGTGAGATTGCCCTCCTCGGACCAATCGGAGACCTCGGAGGGCGCCTGGTCTTGCGATGGGTCCTCGAAGAAGCCTGCAAAACGCGTCGATGATCGCACACGCTTTGCGAATAACTGAGCCCCAGCTGCCCGCCGACGACGAATGCGTGGAAACGCACGCTTACGCAACGCGCCACGTTAATCGCATGAAAGAAACGATGCGAACTAGATTCGTACGCGTTGGAGTAAGCTGCGGAGACAACTTTTTGAGGAGGCGTTTGCCAATGACAAATCGTTTCGAATGTATACGTTCTTACACTTCGCATGCTTCTAATTTCTCCCATTCTGATGGCACAATAACAAGTAGCCAAATATTTCGAACATTTGCTAAACGTTCCTTTGATGTTAAAACGTTAGAAGCGTTTAGAGTGAAGAAAAAAATAGCAGCATAAATTAACATGTATCGTGTTAATTGAACTTATTGTGAAGTAATCAGTTTTAATGCGTAATCTGTTGAAGTTTTTTATGAAATAAATTATTATAAGTATGTTTATATATAAGATATTGTACAATATCACTCTGAATTGTTGTTGAGTATTTAAATTTTATACGTGAAACAATATAAAAACCATACACCTACGATACCATAAAATAATGTACAAAAAAAATCGTATAAAGCAATTGCATTTGCAACAAAAATGAGAGGAAATTGTGTATTATTTTCTTTTTCATTTTCATACGTTTATAATAATTGAACCTTTAATAAAATGCGGCAAACACTGAAAATATTATTTGTTGTTTTCGTCTCTTTCACATTTCCTTTTAGTGCTTTTTTGTTTCAAGTTTACCTTTTAGTCAACTCTCTTGAATGGAAAATTAATAATGAAAATTCTCCCAAGTTCATTAAAATCTCCTCACGTATATTTCCCATCCAAACGGCCCAACTACACCTCCGCATCAGCAAGTACAATGTATTCTTCAAAAAGCATCTCCACAGAACTCGTTTCAAAAATTGATAGTCAGTGTGTTTCGAGGGCGACTTGAATTCATTTATCAGAAACTCGATGCCGGAGTAGCAAAGCGATATCCGCGACTTACGCACTTACGTGGGTAAAAATAAAACACCACTTTCAGTCGTGGAACGATTCTTAATACCAAAATCAAAAAGAGATGTCTAAAATTAACCAAAAATAATGTAATAATAAAATTAAGAAAAACAATAATAATAAACGAATTGCAATGTAACATAAATTGTCAATTTTTCGATTTTAAGATTTATCTTGTGCATAAATGCATGCAAACCTTCGTAATCTGCTAAACTATCCGTTGAACTGCTACGAAAGATTCTCGGAACAGTCAAATTGTTGTTAATATTTCGATGAGTATTTGTGTCCGTGTTGGAATTGTCCCTTGTGATGGCGACGGAAGACCATGTGGTCGTGTCCTTGGCTATTCGGAAGTCCTCGGAGTCTGGCTGATCGTGTGACGACGGATGATTTTGATTTTCAATTTCCTCGAAATTACTTTGCAATTGACTGAAAAATAAAAGTTCAAATTTATTGCCATCTAATCAATTTGGAATTCAAATTTTTATTTACAATTATTCGTACAATAAACATTAATTTTATTTGTATAATATTTAACTGAGTTCTAAATTTATTAAGAAAGAAAAGTCATAAATAAATAATTCAATTTGCCCTTATTTTCCTTAAGTAAGCCTAGATATAAATCATTTATAAATAATAAAAAATTTATTTGTGTACACTTATATATAAAAAATAAAAGTAATGCGATGCCATACTTTTATCTTTTATATATAATATATTCAAATGGAAATACATAAATGTCTTTGGACAGCAGAGCTAACAAAATGTTCAACAAAGTAAGACCACAATTCTGGAGCAAACATGACGTCAAATCTTAGACCATTTGATTTATATCATGGCCCTCGCATATATTTCCGCACAAGTGGCAATCCATTATGTCACTTGTTCAACACATGTGCATTTGATTTTAACAGTTTTAACGAGTCATTTGCATTAATCGTTAATTTAATTCATTGTCCCAGTACTAAATAGAAGTAAATAAAATATCTAGACTCAAAATAACAATTTTACATTAAATATACACTTTCACAAAATTATCTTTAAAGGTAAAAAAACAACGAGGCAAAGCTTATACTGCTCGAGGTGTATAAAACGAGATCCTAAAAAATATTAAAATATAAAAAATATACACATAAAATTCCTTATAAAAAAGTTGTGAAATCATTTAATATGCCAATAATAACAATCTATATGACAATTTTATATGGCGAAGAAAAATTAATTAGAACATAAAAAAATTCACTGCATTTATATACCAGAAAACCTGGCATCTAACAACTTTGACAAGTTAAATATCACAAGTCAAATTTTAACAAGTTGATTTATAAAGAAATCAACTGTTATAAATTATTTCCTATGTATACTTCAAAGATGTTCAGACTACACTTACATTATAAAATGTTATAAATATATGAAGCAAAATATAAAGTTTAATAACGTTTAAAACTGATGTTTTTGTTTTTAAGTAATTTGTTTCTACAACGAAATTTAAGAAATTGTAATTTAACTTGTATATTAACGTAAAGAAATTTTAATGGAAAATGCGAAATGACTCATTTATAGCGACACTCAAGTAAAGTAGATTCACTCATTCACCGACGTTCATCGTCATTTTATTGTCAAAAATTTTCATTATCATTGCATTCCCTCTTCCAAACATTAATGAATTTATTTATATCATTCAATACCGTCGAAATTTATTACTAATAATTTACAGAATTAGTTCTATTTTACTATACTAACTTTAAATTAAATTTCAACAAAGTTACAATATTTAACTTATACTATTTAATTTATAAAGTTGTGGTGAATGAAAGTTGTAGTCGAAGCAAACCAGGAAGTTGAAAAATTAAAACCAGTGGGAATAAATTTGACGAATTACCAAAAGCGTGTGTACTAACTTCCATTCAATTTCTTTTACTAAAAACAAAAGCTTCAGTTTGTTCATATTCAATAAAACCACAATTTACAACACTGCAATTAAATCATAAATCAATTATACTCCAAATTAACTGAATAAACTTCATATATTAATAAATCCAAAATAAAACATATTTTCCACCCAGAGTCCACGTTTAAAGCAGACAAAACCTGCGCTTTAAAAGTAAGACGGGTAAAGATAGAGACGCAAAAAGCGGAACACTTACTTGTTGTTGAGTCCAAATTGCGGGGGTGCGGAAATCACGGCGTCTTTGAGCCGCATCGCGCTCGTTCGTCTGAAAGTATAACATTGAGAGTCCGATTAGCTTGTTTCCTTCAGCGTACGGTAAGGTGTCGCGGGAGAGAGAGAGATAGAGACAGAGTTAGAGTGACGGTTGTTTGGTGATCGGTGCGTCGGGCGGACGACAAGTCTGGGATTGGCGCGGTACCGGGGCCCAGTGGCCCGCCGGAGCCGGGTACCCTCGGGGCTTACCAAAAGCGAGCCTAACTTCGTCCCCGGCGGCTCGCGAGCGAGTGGATCATCGCGTCCACCATGTTGAAGTCGCGCGCACGGTTTGCTCCGTAGTTTATCGACTCGCAACCAACACCCTCGCCCACATTTCTGCCTTCATCCCTCTCCCTCTATCTGTCTATCGGCATCTCTCTCTATCCCTCTAGCACCCTCGATTCACTTTTGATTACACTCGTGGCGCATTCAACTGAACGCCACAAACAATCGCAATTTTTCGCTGCCCTACACCGAGGGAAATTTATTGGCTAGATGTTGCTATATTTTATAGTAAGTTGAGAATATTTGTAATTGTATAGTATTCGGTATTGTAGGTTGTTTATGAACTTTCAAGGAATTATTATATAAATGTATTTGAGTGCTTGAAAAGATGTAGAATTCTATAGTGTTTATATGGAGAGAGAAGTAAGCGTCCGATAGGGAGCACTTTCTAACTTTGATGAGATTGTTCAGAAGTATTATAATATGTTATGTATAAACTGATTCGACGTTAACTTATATATTTGCTCTATAAGCTTGAATATCATAAAAAATTCACAGATATTCTCAGGAATATTGAGATATTTAGAGGACACTCTAAGGATATTTTATGATATCGGCTGTTTATTTGACATGTATGATATCGTTACTGTAGAAAGACAAGAAGTTATGGAAGTCACTTAAAAATGAGCAATCTATATTGTAGATTCTTATATGTTTTTAGCTTGGCTAAGTATAGTAACTAACTGACATAGTTTTTACTTAGTTTTAACTGATTTATTTTCCTTGAAAGTTTATCATCGTCCTTTTTGTAAAGTGATATATTATTTTAAAAAATATCAGATAAATGTAATCAAAGAACTCGTCATTTATCACCCTTCACCACTTTTTACTTCACAAATATCTGTAACTGAAAATATTTAAGCCTTGCCCCTTTCATATTCCACAAAGACCTATATTTTTCCAGGCAGCGGCGATGGTAAAGTTCGCGACAGGTAAACAGTTCCATTCCTTGATCACATTTTTTTTAAATACTAAATCATTATATCAGGAATACTATAATACAGTATATACTTATAATGTGCACACATACCCCTGAATTATTATTAAATATAGTAACAACTAATAATAAATTTCTCTCGGTAAATACTTCTTATTTGTTGCAGAACATTGTACCAATTTATTATGCTTTGTGTAATGGAAAAAGGTAATTTCAATGTTCGATCAACTTTGTTTCAAAGTTGAGAGCGTATTTAATTAATGATAAATTAACATTGAATATTCATCAAGATAAATACTAAATTGCATTGTCACTTCGTAATATCGTTGTAAAGCTGATTAATTGTTGAACAATTTTGGGATTGAATTTTCAACTTCAAAATTTATATCGAATGGTTCCTTAATCAAGGTTATTTTTGCCCTGCAAAGCAAAATATCGAAAATTAATACACCTTCTATAAAGATACAAAGTGATTTTAACATTAATTCAAATTTCAGAGTGATTATTAATTCCATTGATTTTCAATTAAAGAATTAACTGTGAACATTCATTTAGAAAATATTGAATATTTACATCTATATATGAAATAGTATAAAATCAATTACTTTAAAATTGAAGGGCATTAATTCAGAATGTTTTCAATACTTTCTAAAAATTAATTTAACGTAAACAATTTCTTTGAGAAGTTCCCTTAAGAAATGTTAAAGAAAAACAAAACAAATAAATTGTGCGACTCCAGTAGCATATATGCGAGTAATCTATAAATAATTACTGTTACTTTACTTCAGAACTCTTAATAAGAAGAAAGCAAAAGGATGACCCGGGCATCAAAACTTGACCATACGACTCCATCGTATCCCCCTGACTACTTTTCTTCATTTTTCGCATCCCCTAATCCGAATCCCGAGGGAAACCCCTGGGAGAAGACCGCTTCTACAATCCCGAAGCACATTCATTGAAACGCCACATGCAACCGAAGATATTTCGACGAATTTCTTGAGAGGCTTCCTGTTCGAGTAAGGGTCGGTTTTGTGGAAAATTCGTGATCCACACCACGGCGAAGAATGCCTTTGCAAATCGATACCGAAGACTGCGGGTGACGTCAGAAGAACTGCCTTACATGTATCACGGGGTCCCTATATATGCTCGCCGACATATATAGGACGACGAAGAGGAAAAGATGAAGGTGCTTGCGAAGGCCAAGTATATGCAATTTACGAATACATACGTCTACGATAATTACAGACGGAAGTTTGTTTTCATGTTAAAATTTAACCAAAACAACCGAAAGAATGTAATTTTGTTTCTTCGAACATATTAATATTGAATGTTCGAATAAATTATAGTAAATAATATGAGATGATACTTCAGTTTATAATTCTTAAATTGAAGTGGAAAGTAAAGTAAAATTTTTATAGATATTTAAGCATAATTTGTGTCATCTTACGAATGTACATAATTCTGGTGGTAATACTGCTATCAAATTACCTTAGAAGTACGTCGAAGAAAATTGCTAAGTAATCCGACCACTTAAGAGAATAACTAATGATAAGAGTATGGAATTGCTAACGCCATCTATTTTGGTTCTTGACACAATGTAGTTTGTCTTACGTCAACTAATTTGAACTACTCAGGTGAAATACATAAATCTTGCGGTAAAAAATTTTACTTAAACAACCGTCGCGTTAAATTACTTTCTCTTCTTGTTGCCAAGTATAGTAACGTGGTAATTTTCATAATTTAAATTATTCGTGGTAATAAATATAAATAATTATTAAGTTTGTTCAATCAATATCTTTTTGATAAGTTAAGGCTTAACCAACAATTAAGTACAAAATTTATATAACTATAATTAATGAATATTAATTTAATTTATAATTAAAATCATAACTTTATAAACTCGTTAATTATTTAAAGAGGATAAACTATTATCAAATTTCTATATGGATTAAGCATAAAACTATTAATTCAAAACTCTGAATTCCTTATCAACGTTACAAACAAACAAAATTATCTGTTTATTATTAAATTATATCTTATCTTAATATTATAATACAAAAAGTAATATCAATCAACGCCTTTCTTAACAGAAAATTAATTACTCATATTACTATACATTTCACATCGTCTTTAGCGCGATGAAAGCAATTACTCAAGCTTCATTTAAATCCTAATGCCAAATCAATCAATTCCATTTCCTTATTTAATTTGCGTTCTTATTTATTCATCCCATTTTCTTGCGTCCATTTGATTACTTTACATTCTCACAATTTTACTTATTCAACTCCGCATGATCGCGATAAATAATTCACAAAATCGAGTTCACATTTCAAGTGTAAAAAGCTGTTTTCAAAAAGGATCCCCCCTCGATTCGACCTCATAAACTGAAATTTTCTCGTCGTCTTTTCGATGCGATACATTGAATGCAATTTTTATGTACGCTCACTCCGGGAGGGTGCAAATTCTAGAACGAGAAAATGGATTATCCAAGGAGACAGCTCTCGTATTTCTGCTCCGATTTTGCGCTTCTTCACCGGACAAGGTCGAGCACGATGGTGGATGTTAATTTTAATATGTCAATAACACGACTTGATGATTTTGAGAACTGGAACACATTTAAATTATTCATTATGAAAATTGCAATAAGAGAACGACACTAATGATTTGTATTAAACTGATTTTAAGATGAATGAAGATATTAAACTGGTTTTAAGATAAATGAAGAGAACGTCATTGACGTAGTGCTTGGAATTATTCAGGTCAAGCAACGTTGGACAAGCTTGTTATTCGGATGAGTGGCACTCGGTCTGTGCTAAAATTGAATTTGTTAACAACTTGCTAACGTTACTTCAAATAAAATGAACATTTATCATCATTTAAATTATATCTATGCATATTTTTATCAGGCCTAACTGGATTATCTGCATTGTGCTATTTCCTTTCTGTGCAGTGCTTTAATAAATTATGTTATTTTCATACACAAGAATAAAAAAAATGTATAATAATATCCGTTTTACGCGCTGAGAGTAAAGCTGTTAGTTACCGCGGATCTAAAAATGTAATTGAGTTAAAATAGTACCAAAAGATTGCGAGGAACAGTTGGGCTAACGAAATCACTGATTAAAATAGTTACGTGACTTTTTTCTCCAATAGGAATCCTAATTTATAACAGTGGAATGAAATCGAAAATGTTCTCGTCCCGTTAATTTGCTTTATGGTAAAATATGAAAATTTTAGTTGCACACAGCATTCAAATCATTACTCCATTTTGCAGTTTATGCACCAATTATTAAAGATAAATTAGAATTTGAATTTAATATAAGTTGAAATTCGCCCGATTGTTCTTTGATCCTTATTAAACCATCATTTATATCAGATTATTATAAAAACTTTCAAATTATTGGAGAAGATTAATGTAAAATTGAATTTTTCAAGATTTTCAATTGCTTTTAGCTGTGCCAAATGTATTAACAAAAGAAATTGACCCCATTTTTTAATATCTTGTTCAAATATATGATATGCCATATTAATATAAAATAATATTTATGGCCAAAAGTGGAATTAAAATTTTGATTTCAATTATATCTATCAAAAGTGAATACGACTAATGGAAAGTACTAAATTTTATATATAAAAGAACAAATATTATGATTAACTGAGCATATATAATGAAAAACAGTTTTGACTGGTAAATAAAAATAAACCCAATTGTATTTCACACAATAGCACGGTTATGTAAAGATTAGAAAATGGATGCAATAAAAGCGAGGTAATCAATTTAAGGTAATTGATTGAAAATGCAATAATGAAGATGATGGACTGAATACAATCCAATCAAAATAAAAAATAAATCTGAACGAAACTTAAGTAATAAAAATTATGGTTCAATTTATCTATTGAACTTAATCTTTTAAAATATAAATATAATTAAAGCTACCAAAACAAATCTTAATAATAAAATAACTGGAAGTATATATACAAATTTATTGTCGTATCATCACAATAGGTGAAGTATTCAAAAAGACTGAATTGAAATTACTGCACAGAGACAATTGCAACAGAAAATATTACTGTCTTTAACTTTGTTTTGGGTACAGGTCAATTTTTGAATAAATAATAAACTTTTTAAAAGCAAAGATACCAGTTTTAAATGTTATGTTTACACTAAAAACTGAAAAATTTCCTTTTAAAAAATAGTAATATTTATTAAATAACTGTCACATATCTTATACAAAGTTAAAAAACAGTAAAATTGTTCTCAGAGCATGATTAAATTACTTAGATATTAATATTTTCATTAAAAAAAATCTTAAACAATTGTTGAAATACCTTTTGAATTTTTTTTTCATTATTCCTTTATTCTGTCTTCTTTTATTCTGTAAAAGCTAAAATAATAGTAGCAGACAAGCTTGTAAAAATTAAGAACGCCTTTCCAGGCTGTCTGCAGGGTCGCACCCTTCTAGGGAGGAAAACTCAAAGGTTTCAGATCAAGGAACCCACAGAATTATGCATCCACGTAACAAGCAGCTTCACTTTGGTCGGCCTGCTTTTTTTTTTTAATTTTTCAATCCAACGAGCCTATTGACATTTATTAAACAAAGTGTCGTTTTACAATGCAACAAGTCGTTCACTGGAAGTGCAAATAAACAATTAAAGCGGCATCTACTTTAAGAGGTTTAATTTTACGCCACATTCGGCGATACATGGAAAATGCCGGTGACCAACCCAATCGATCCATTTATTATCATGATATAGAGTTTGATATAAAAGGAATTATGTTTGGATGATTGCGCGTTTCCAGGGTGAAGCATGATGGGATTCATTATTGAATTACACACTAGCTTCCAATGATATTTCTAATCGTTACATTTTACCTGCAAAAAAATTATTACCATTGCGAGAATAAGAAATGATTCAAGTTGCATCCTTCTCTTTGTATAATTTGACGACGTATTTTAAAGAAATTTTCATGCATGAATTTGGGTAAAATATGCCTGACTTGGTAACGTAATCGATCGTAGAGTCAGAAGACTTTTCCTTCATTATCCTGAGTCGATATTTGCAAAAATTTTGGATTTTCAATGAAAAATAAATTTATTATTAGAATTTAAAAAATGTATAATATGAAGAAGAAAAGTAAATGGTGATGATAAAATTAATTATAAAAATATAAGCAAAAAAGAGAAATAAAACATGGCCAGCGTTTAAATTAATTTAATGATACTTAATTACCGAAAGCTTAATATATATTGGCCATACGCTTAATGGAATGAATTTAAATTCAATTAAGTGATTCTAGATTATACATTCAACCGAAAGAGTGTTTTCTTGTAACAAAGTTTATATTACAATTACAGTGTTATATATAGAAAGTCGATAAAATTCTGTTAAAAATACGATTATTCGATTATTGTAAAATCTGAGATGATTTATTTAAATTAATTTAGGAAATTATGTCAAAAATTATTTCAATCAAATTGTCAATGATAATTAAAGACTAAAATATGAACAATTAAGCTCTAATATGATAAACAGTTTTTTTTTTGTAAAATCAGAATGTATATATTTGATCCTAGTTAACAAGTTAGTAATATTCCACCCTTAAAATAATTTTGTAACTGATTACTTTTCTAACCTTACTTTGCATTTAGTGATCATTAAATACAAACTAGAGACAGTTTATACAAAAGTTCTCAGCTAATATTAACATTCTAACTATTACCTAATTGCTACTGGCTTTAATTTCATTTTGGAAAGAAACAAAACTACAACTTAAACAGTAACATGATTCCATGACTCCATTAACTACTTCAAGTTTTTTTTTTCTTAATTTTATATTTTTATATAAAATTCAGCTAAAAACCTAGTTAGATGCCTATGTAGTATTATTATCTTTGCTTATAATATCGGTACAATGCACTGCTCAATAAATAAGTATCAATCCTGTCATATAAAAGATCATTTACAAAATCAAATCAAAGTTAATCTTACAAATAAAATTCAACAAAACATCTATCATTCAATACCTTTCTACACTCTTCCATTCATTCTGCGTAACATCAAGACAAACATCTAAGTGGCGACTAAAAATCCTATACTTGGCTCGCTAAATGGTACATATCGGTACATTCGCTAGATTTCAACAATAAATATCCATTTACCAAAATGAAAAGTCCAAAACTGTTGGGAACCTACAACTCAAAAAAAGGTGATAATTAGAGGATAGAAGTGTAATTGTAATGAAAATAAAGAGGTGCAAAATGAAGTCGAAGCGAGTCGAAAAATAAACAGGGTTCGAATCCGAGGAGTACTTACGAGTCCGCGAGGACGATGTCCGGGTTGCGGAGTGGAACTCTGGCGGTAAAGCTGGGGCCACGGATTTTCGCTTGGTTATTGATCACCGGACGCGACTGGAACGCAACGAAATGTTGTTTCAGTGATCCAATGTGAGCCACGCACGTAGGAGACTGCGACGATTTACGCTGGCTGTTGCGGTACCCACCCTTGCGTCGACGCCGGGCGCATGCGTTTCGCACTCGCCGGGGGTTGTTCGCCCCTTCATTACAGACCGGCGGTTATTGTTGCTGCAATCATTGTCGAAATGAACGTGCCAGGCGAAAGAAAAAGACGAGGATGAGGCAAGAAAAAACAGCACCGAGGAGGCTTTCATCGCCCTCCTTTTCATACCCTTACCCACCCACCCATCCACCCCCAAAACCCCCGGAAATGCAAAGTCGCTGAGGCATTTTAGACGGCGCGTATATAGATATGCAATATGCACACGCTTATGTAAGGCCACTCCAAGGCGCGACAAAAGAAATATGGGAATAGCACCGGGTGACACGGTTTTGATAATTGAAAATAATTCTGGAAAAAAAGGAAATGTATTTTACATTGGGTCCAAAATATTATAAAGGTTTTGAGGTTTAATTGGCAACGATTAGGAATTATTATTAGTTATCCAAAATGTCTTATTTGGATACACTGTAAATTTGAAAATATTAGGCTTGTCAAAATGTTCAATATATATTTGGATATTTAACTTCATGTTTGCAAGAAATGTCATGAGTAAAACTTAAAAATTAATTTGAAAAGCAACAAGATTTTGTAACAGTTTATTTTCTTTACATTAACAAGTAAATAAATACATAAATAATAAGTGCATGTATATATATATATATATTGATGTATGTTTACGTATGAATATATATGTCCTATATGTTTAACCTTTATTGAATTGTTTTTTGGCCAGATATAAACAGACGTTATTTATGTTAACAAGACTAATAAATATAATTATAACTGTATTGGATATAACGAACATTCAAATTTATATTAATCTAGTATTATATTTATAATATAAAATAAAAAAAGCGTTTAATAATTGCATATGCTTAAAAATATTAAAAAGACAACCCATATATTTACATGCAGATGCGTCATTGTTACAATAATTATCATCAAAGGTAAGCATCAAATGATGAATTTACTTTATTATTTTGTAACCGATTAATTTTTATTGTTGTTACATGTAATATAATTTGATGCAATGTTGTAATATGTTTTTATGTAAAATAAAAGAAACGTTAAAATAACTTTATCCTAACCTCATCTGTAAGAATCCTTCTGGTTCCTCTAAACCACCAATGAATATATTGAGCTAATTTCCAATTGAAAATCGAATATGACTCAAATAAAAATCAGAAAGACTTCTTCTTGGAGAACTGGATGAACTTTGGTTGCAAGTTTTGATGGAAAATTGTAAGAACTTTTTGGCGGCAAAATAATCGACTTATAGACATAGATACCTGTAGAAAAAGATACCACATTTTTTGTGGCATTTTCGTTCTGTCACGAACAGTAAGGTAACAAAAAGCAACAAATTTGTTTTATAAAAAGTCGATCACTTTCCCTATCGGTAAAGTAGATTCACAGTATGTAGTCTATTTTACAGAACCGACGCCACATCCCCTATAAAAAGTTAATACGATTCCCTTTATTGTATTGTATCTTATTCTTATATTGCATTTTCATGTTTTCAATTAGGTAAGTCATTTTAATACGGTAACTAAATTTTGTTTTCAATCCGCCATACTTTGTTGGTAATTTTTTTCTATTTCAAGAATCCACTTAATCCTTCAATTAGCATGTTACTTTAAATAAAACGAAAGTCATAATTACTTAATAATAATATAATAATAAAAATAACAAAACAAGCCTATTATTTACCTATTTGACTTTCATTTCCATAATATTGTGCGAAACACATAACAATGTGGCGCTAATCGTCGTCTTGTAAATATTCGTTTCATGTTGTTAAAACGTATCTCGGTATGGGCGCTATTGTTCATTCGGCAATGTTATGGGACGCGAATTTTTCGTGGATTAGTATCATGCATGCGTCGCGATTTTGTTCATAAGCTCCATAAGTGTACTTCTATTGCGATTAGATCGAGGCACAAGAAAAAAATCGATTTGTTATAGTTTTTTATACACGTAATTCGAGTTGAAAGGTAAATTGTTCGACTATTTTTCTACCACACCTCAAAGATAAATAAACACGGTAAGGAAAAAAAGAAGAGATTTGTTGCATATGATCTAAGATACGATGAAAAAATTAGGACGAAAAAAGGCAAATATTTATTTACATTTGTAGTTAAAACAATTTTTTTCAATAATTAGTACTCGGTTTGTCTGAGAAACGTTGCGAGGTTGTTCATTCTTTCAATTTTCTAACGTAAAATGAATTTGTTGCACCCAACGTCCTAACATTTATGATACTTTAAGAAAAAATAAAGTAAGTAAGCCTTTTCAATTATTTCGACGAACAATACGGGTGGTTTATTTTTTAATTTTTGTCGACTATTAACAATCGGACATCTTGAATCTTATTTTTCTAGTATTTTATCGTCAGTTTACACTAATTTATAATGTATCTGTGCTTTCGTTATTTTTGTTTTATTTATTTTTTTACAAACAGCATACCATGTTCCTTACTTCTTCACACTTTTATCTTTATTATTTGCAAAGTACGTTACTTTATATTTTCAGCCGAAAACTTGGATATATTTTAAACAATGAAAAAAAAAAAAAATTTATTATCTACACCGCATTTTTTCCCGGATTCATTTCATAATGTTACATATTATTTTGTGAAGTTTTATTTTTCTTTAATATTCTGTTTTAATGTGTAATTTATTTTAAAATTATTTGCGAGATAAATAATTATATTCAGTTTTAAGTCACGTATTTAATCATATTACACCTGTTTACAATACTACATTTAATTTTTTCTTTGTATCAATGATGTGTACAATATTTATCTTTGTGTTGTTGTTGTTGTTTTTTTTTGAATATATGAAATGAATTAAATCATTGTAAATCAATTAATAAAGAACAATTGTTTTTATTAATGTAAAATTTTGAACAATGTTTACATTACTTAAATACAATGATATGTGTAGGTCAAAAAAAAATAAGTAAATAAGAATTTTGTTGTATTTTAATATATTTAAATGAAAATAAATATGTTTACATAGAAGTTTCATGTGTACACTTAAGATAAACAAACTATTTTAGTGTCTAATAATTGTATTTTAATATAATTTTAATTTTTATATTTATTAATTATTGGTTAAATGCAATATGATTATTTAACCCTATCTTTATTAATTATTATATATATATTACATAGTATATTTCTTATTATAATTGCTTCCTTATTAAGATAAATTAATATCGAAATTTAAAATTAACTTTATACCATTATATTAATGAATAGTGGGTAAAAGATAAAGACTTTTGTTTCCCCTTAAAGCAAAACAAAACAAAACAATGAAAGGTTAATGTATGATAACTTGTTTTGATTAATTAATAATAATAATAAATCACAACTTTCCATCAGTCATATATTAATTAAACAAAATTATAACATAAGTTCTCATAATTAATTATTTATTGTAAAAGTCTGTTTATTATAGTACTTAATTAAGTTATACATGAAATATTCTCTTACATTTTTTCACACTCTTTATTTTATGTATCTCTCAATGCTTTTTTTATTTAAAATATCTAAAATGTTAAATTAAAAAAAAAAAAAATACAGTAAGTATTAAATTAAAGTATAAAGATAAAAAGAATAATTTAAAATAATAAAGAACAAATAAAACTTCATAAAAAAAATATCAATTTTCAAAGATTTTGCTACAAGCTGAAATCTAAAAGGATTCGAAGATGCCGCGGACGACAAATGGTATTATTAGTAACGAAAGTTCTGAAAAGCACATTTCACAGAACTGTCTGGACAGAAATCAGAAATCAAAAGCAACACTGAAGCAAGAAGCAATTCAAAATCTGAATTCACTTCGTATTGTACTTGAAGATATGAGAGTGACACGATCTAAGGCGAAAGAAGCCTTGTTGAAAAATGACTTGAAAACCAAAGCACCAAAAAAAGCACCATCCAATCTGAAGAAATCTCAAAAGTTCAAGAAAAAGTCTTCTAATTTGAAAGTGACAAGTTTTGTCGACTCGAGTACCACCTCAGGTTCAGAAATCTCGGAGACCTTTCTTCTTCACAAATTCAATGATAAAAAAAATGGCCAAAATGGCCAAATGAACAACAAATTGTCGAAGAAAAAAGGACTTGGGGGTTCGTATTCGTTGGAAAAGAGTTTGGAAGACCTCGATGATAAGGCGGAATTGAATCTGTCTTTGTCTCAAGCGGTCATTATTTCCGACAGCGATGATGATTTTCAAAAATCCAAGCTACTGATTACGAATTCAAAAATGAAGCCTAAAGGGAGAAGCAGATATAATAAACCAGATACTTATATAAACAGAAAAGGCATACTCTGTACTCAGACGAGTGAAAAGTCTAAGAGAAGAAGAGAGTTGACAAATGACATGCAGATAACAGTGAGGGAGAGAAAAAATAAAAAAAAAAACAAGGGGAAATTGATGAATAAGATGGAAAAGAGTGATAAGGAAGAAGAGAAGGAGAATATGATATCAAAAAGTACTGAGAGAAATGAGAATAAATCAAAAAGTATTACTCAAGAGCTTATGGTTACTCCAAAAGTTGAGAAATGTTTAACGACAGAAAGTCAGAAGGAAGTAGAGAAAGTATCGGACTATAGGGAAGAGAGTCCTACTACTCAGTTGAACGCTTTCCTGAAATTCCATAATAGAATAAACTCTAGAAGCAACAATGAATGGTCCCAATCAGAGTTACAGATGCAATGTGAGATCAAGCAAGAGATGATTGACGAGACTATGAGTTTGTCTTGTACATCTGAAAATTACTTCTTGAACGTCAACGGGTTAAAATTTAATGTGGAAGATGAACTTCCAGAGGTGAATAATGTGGACAGTTTAGAATCTGTTGAAAAGAATTTGATTGAATTGGGAGAGGAATTAGAGAAGGGTATGGGAGACTTTAATGATGTGAGTAATTGTAACGAATTGGCTTCTACACCTTTGAGGAATGATTCACAGGAGGTCGATGACCAAGGAAAGAACCAGAAGCTGGCTAAGTGTGTCAAGAGGCTGGATTTTGAGGAGCAAGTTGAGACTGGAAATGAAGTCAAAAAGAAAAAAACCCGAGAAGTACCGGAGAAGAAAAGGAAAAGAAGGAAAAGGGAAAGAGAAAGAGCTGATACAGAAGATAGTACGAATGGAGAAGAGGAGAAGAAAAAACGGAAAAGGAAGAATAAGGCCCGTATCAATGGTTCAGTGGAAACTCATAATGGAAATAACCATAGTAAGAAATCCAGTTATTGATATTTAAATGTACATTTTAAAATACATTTATTTCCAATTATTAAATGTATAATTTTATTTTATATACTAGTGGTGTATATTAAAAATATTTTAATTTTTCAGGTAGAAAATCTCAAAAGTTACCTGTAATTAAAACATCAATGCCAGAATTAAAAATTTGCAACAGTAATTCCAAGTCATTAAATAATTATCAAAAATCGCAAGGTATCATCTAATTATTTTGTAAATAATACAAATTTTCAGTATTTAAACTAACCATATTCAATTATTTAATTTTTTTAAATTATATTTTAGTTCAACCATCTTTACCGGATATAGGATCACCTTTACATCATACGAATAATTCACATATCTCCAAAATCGTTTCAAATCTAGAAGGTACTATAAAACAAGTTACCTCAAAAATTTAAATTGATCATACATATTCATATTGCTTGCTTATAAAGATTCGTCTTTTACTTTTATAAATTTTTTAATTCCATTTTAGATCAGAGAAATCTACCAAAAGAAACACCAGGAATAAAAAACAAATTAAAAACTTCCAAAAATGTTCACAGATCTAAAGGTATGTTAATTTTAAAATGATTATGAATTTAATATTCCTTCTTAAATTATTATTATTATTATATAATTGTTTTCCGTTTTTATTTATATTTTCTATCACATTCCAGAACAGGCATCTTTATTAAATGTAGAATCCGTGCAAAAAGTGGTGAAACATTCTCACAGTAATATTCATAATAGTTTAAATGGCTGCTTCCCGAATGGTTGGTTTATAAATAATTATTTTACTTTATAAAAACTTGTCTAAAATAGTTGATTTGAAATAACTCATTAAAGTAATAGATACTTTTTTACTAATTAAAGTATGATCTTGTTGGACTTCTAATTAATAATTTTAAAGTGTTTGATTAATTCATTCTTAAAAAGTAAATTATATCTGAAAATAAAAAAAAAAACATTGTCAATCCAATTTTAACAAACGTTAAATTTATACCCATCCTTTAAATCACCTTAATTGTAATTATTAATCTTAAGCATTTTTATTAAACATAGCTGTAACTCCAGTGAAAAATCCCTGCAACAATGTCTCGACGACTTCGAAAGCTTGCGTCAATTCCACAGGTAGGTCACTTCCAAAAATCATTGAAGACAGAATTGTCAACGATCTTGTAATTTTTTCCTGTAATGAAAAGAGCAAAGAACCTCTAGAAGAGGCATTAATCAAGGATCAAAATGTGACTCGGAGGAAAAAGTTTTCTCAAAAACAATTTTTTTCTGCGCAAGAACACTATCATGAGGAACCTTTGATCGAGGACAAGGTTAATAAGCTGCTGGGAGAAAATGAAACTCGGCTACTTGCCAATAGTAAAGCTTGCAATACTCATTTCGACACCAGAAGGATCGAGAAAGAGACATGTGACTCGATTGGCTACGAACTTGAGAAACTCTTGGAGGATTTTGAAAATCAGAAATCGCCCAACGCTGAAACTTATGTTCCTGATTCCAACCACATCGCAAAATCGGATTGTATATTGAACTTTTTAGACAATGAAAGCGCATTAGAGAATTTCTTTTCCCAAGATAATGACATCGGGTTCTCCACTAAACAAGAACCGAAGCCTTCCACTGTTCAAAAGGAAGAGGTACCGATTTATGCTTTGACTATGGACAATTTAAAGAAACACACTATAATCCAGGAATTACATTCTGAGTTAGAAAATGAGTCATGCGTGAATAAGCAGTCGTTTTCTGGGTGTAAGAGAAAACAAAAAGTTAACGACTCGAAATTCCCAAAGGTGCCAAAATTGCACCTTATAGTCGGTAAGAACTCGGAGATTAAACATAAATTTTCCAACGACAATAGTGAAAGTTCAAAACATGGTACCAATAGTAGAGCGACTATAATTGCTACTAAAACACCGAATGTAAATATTCGTGAAAATATACTTGGTAACATGAAATTTGGACTTATCGAAACACCTTCAGAAAAGAAAAACGTAAATACTGAAGAGAAAGGTATTGATTATCAGAAAGATATTGATAAACAGAAGAAGGACGTTGAGGTACAAGAAAAGGAAAAAATTCTTGAGGAACAAGAAATAGACGAAAAAGAGAAGACTAGTTCTCCGAATCAGTCAAGCAGTAATTTGTCAGATTCAGATCTCCAATCGAGTGGTTCTGATTCAGATATTATTAAGACTGAAAAATTAAAAAATGAAAAGGACAAACAGTTGAATGAAGAAAAGAAAAAAGAGGAGTATATGGGAAATATGAGTGATGATGATGCAATTTCTCTCTATGCTGAGAATTTATCGGATGTGTAAGTTTTTATATATAATTAATATACAGTGTGGGCAAATAAATAAAAAATAAATAAATATATATAAATACGTGCAAATTAGAAATCTTAGGACAATTTTGTGGCACCTTTAAGAACAAGCATTTGAGGACACCTTGACTAATACAGCCCTAGGCACAGAGTCATTAGTTTAGTTAAATTTTAAAATCCTAAATCGCGGGAGTACCAAATTTTGAGTTTCTCTTTTAAATTTAAAAAATACTTGACTTTTAAACCTTTAGTCAAGTACCAAGACAGTGAAAAATAGGGCAGGTCCTCATATGCAATTTTGGACGTAAATATATATAAGTCAAAAATGGCCATTTTCTATCAATTTAACAAATCTAATTATATTCCTCCGTTACTTAACTTAAATTAATGAACTGTATATAATATTCGATTAATAATATTCATATTTTATTAATTATTTAACAAACTTTTTCAACAGCGAATCAATGGGAAGTCCAGAGTTTAATAAGATTAAAGTTCAACCCGAAAAGCCACCTAAAGCCGTACCTCAGCCAAGTCCAAAACCTCAAGAAAAGTCAACAATTGCTCCCCTAAAAAGGAAACATAAACCAATCACGTTCAATAGTCCAATTAAAGCAAAGCCTCCAATCAGAATTAAAAAGCAAGCCAATTTAAAAATGCCACCGCCAAAAACACGCATCCCATCAACTACTGTTTCTCAAACTCAAATTCCACCTTTTGTACAAGTGCAAAATTTCCCTCCCCCAAAGATCCCAAATTTTCCTCCTCCACAAGTTCCAAACTTCCCTCCTCCGCAGGTTCAATCTTATCCTCCTCCACGAATCCCATCCCACTTTCCTCCATTTACGCAAAATCATCATTCAAATGTACCACCACCCAACCTACCTTCTTCGCAAATTTCAATGCACCCTCTTCCACCTTCTGCCCCTCCACCTCCTCCTATTCCTCCTCCTCCTTCTCTTCCTCATAAACTATCTAAACCCCATCCGCCTATCCAACAGGTAACCACGGAAAATTCTATTCAGATGCCTCAAATCTTTAATTGTTCTTCGAAAAGTTATACCGCTTTGCCCAATCAGCCAACAATTGATAGTTTTGTAGATGACTATGATTTGTTCATGCAGCAGGATTTCAATGAAGTTTTTGGTTACACGAATTTCAATGTGCCTGTATTCAATCAATTTGACAATTTTAACCAGAACCAACCGTCAAATTGCACAAATGTCGTCAATACTTGTAACAACGTTCAAAATGAGGTCTCGGGTCAACTTCCCGCAAATATTCAAAATGTCAATACAGCAACCAATTTAGATTACAAGATACCTTCATATAAGAACCAGTACGTGTCATTACAAACGATTATAAACAATACCAAAGAAGAAGTGCCTTCGTTTTCACCATCGAAAATTTTGAAACCACAAAGTGATGTGAAGAAGCGATTGGGAATTGCAGTTATCGATTCGGAAGTGTATGGAAAATTATGCTTTAGTTACATGAAGTTCGGAAAATGCGCAAAGCACAATTGTACCTACAAACATGAGGTGTGTTATTTTTTTGTTTGTAAAATTACTTTCTTTGGTAAAGGTTGCAAATGAGATACCTAGTATGGTTGCAAATATGGTTGCAAATATGGTTGCAAATTAAATATTCATTATTTTACTTGCCTGCAATTTATATTTTAAGTTTGTAAAATTTCATCGTTAGCGTTTATATATATATTCGCAAACAATGTTTAAATGTTGTACATATTTGTTTGTTTTCATAGTTATTAAAATATGTAAAATTTGAAATTGATTAACATTTTTTATATACATATATAATATTTTTCAGTTAGGAGAATACCGAGAAAGTCTGCACACTTTTTCGAAGGAACTGATCTTCACTGTAATACAACGTGCTATTCGCAACAAATACTTCTTCTACATCAAATCACTTTACCTAAAACTCATCGATGTGCTCGATTACTGCGATGCAATTAATTTGCTGCGCATGTTGAATGTAGAAGTCACAAGTCCAAAAATTGACATCAGTCATGACGTGGCGGCCATTGTTCAACTTATGTTGAAGAAGCCGAACGTCAACTTGTCGAGTCTCGCGAGCGATCTCTTCACGTGTACAAATGATAGTGCGACGAAAACTACGTTTTTTAAAACGATCCAGAACAAGGTGAAGCCGGGTCAATTTTGGGACACTTTCCGGTCATTCTTTCGCGACAACATTCCATCCCAAAGTTGCCTCGAGGACATCATCCAGGAATGCGTGGCTTACAGAAAAAATCGAACTCACCTCAGAGACGTTTGTCTTTATCTTTATCACCTAAAATACGACCGTAATCTTAACATTACGATTGGTGGGGCGTACTTCGATACTTATATCGAGATGATAAAGAAAGAAAATCTACATGAATATTTGAAAGTTTTTGGTATCGTCAATATTGTCCCCACAATCGTTTCGCCAAACAAATGTGATAAGGGGGTGATTGATAAGGAGCAAAAGGAGATGATGGATAGAAAGGAGATCGTCAGTATAGAGGAAGAGGTGGACAAGGTTTTAGAAAGTGATCAAAATTTGACCTTTGGAATACCGTATGTAGATTTGGAACAGATCATGAGGGAAGAAGGGATTTTTACAGATGACATTCAGGATAAGTTTGATGACAAAATTGTGGATAATATTTTGGCGAGCCAGCAGCAAACTCAAATGGAAGATAACGGATACAGAATCGTAGAGATTGGTAATTTGCTTTAATATTTAAAGAAAGGGGAAATAATGATTGGGTATAATAATAAATAAGCAAGACGAATTGCCTTTTAATGTAATTAATGTAAATCTTTCTTTGTTTTAAAGTAAACTGCGTTTTTATTTATCCGTAATCATTTAATATGATTATTTGATTAAATTTAGATATAACATACAAAACTTCTTTTGATTTCTTAGATATTCCTGAACCGCATTCAAGATACCACGATTGGTTTGGTTCTCTAAATGAAGACTTGTTTCAGCTTGAATTTAGTTTAAAGACCCACGAATATCTGAATGCATTGAAAATTTTGAAGAAATATTCTATCGACTGTAAAAAGAATTCCTACAATTCAGCATGTTTTCACAGATGTTATTACACAATCAAAAATTATGGTCAAACCATTGTAAATAAAGGTATTGGTTACAATTTAGAATAAACAGAATTATGCACATTCACCTATAGATTATATATATACCAATTTTTTTTATTATTAATTAAAAAATGATATGGCTATTGGCCATTTGGAAAGAAGATACAATGTCTTATTTGTTTCCTATTTGTGTATTTTTATAATACTTTCAAATATAACTAAAATAAAATGTAACATTAAATATTTATTGTATCTAGAATGCAATATATTTATGTAATATATGAACATATTTTCGTTGAATACTAATTATTACTGTTATTATTGAATCACATTAATATTATTATTTATTGACTATATAAATTAATAAATAATTATTTTAATAATTAAATCAATGATTGTTTATTTTTCAAGGTTCACACTTCAAACATGCGAACGAGTTCTGGCTATTCATAAAGGATCTATACAATTTGAAAGAATCGTTGATAACAAATAATACCTCTCGCGTCCAGGAAATATTTAAACGTTACAGCGAGTGTGTGAGTGTGGAGAAGCGAAATTGGTTCACTAACGTGTGTTATCTTATACTGCGAGGAGAAATCAGTTTGATGGATGAATATTTCATGCTTATCCGGCAGGAGGCAGGTAAAGAATTTTACGAAAACATTTTAACAAATGAATAAACACGAATGAGACAAATTTTCTCCACTTTTCTTTGCCTTCCTACGGTTTTTTTTTTTTTTTATATTTTTTAAGCACGTGTATTAACTATTTACTTTAATTCCTGGTTGATACGCATGGAAAGAAATTTTTTTATTTTTGTTACGCACGAAAGCATTGTATATATTTGTATCAATCTGAATAAAATAAAAGATTAAAGTGGAATCTTGTCTTGTCATTTATAGTATTGGTCTCTGGTTTCAAGCAGAACTTGTGAGGATTCAAATGTCTGTATGTGTACGAATGGCAAATGGAAAAAGAATGTGTTATAGAGAAAATTTATACTACATTTTATACTTTTTATATTATAACAAGTCGAGATGTTTACCAGTGCATATATTTAGGGTGGCCTGAAAAGAATCAGAATGCTATTTATTTACTTTTAGAACTTATTGTTAACAAAACATACGAATTTCAAGCTTCACTTACAAATTTGCTAACATATATCATAATAAGTATTAATAATATGATTGTTATAAATTCAATAAAAATGTTAAAAATTGTATACAAATGTGAGATGTTAAATTTTGTGAACCAAAATTATTAAATAACGTACAATAAAAAATAAAGAACTCCTCGCAAGTTTTTTTTATTCATTTATTTAAACAAATATTCTGGACTTATTTCAGTCCACAGCAGTCCTCGAGGTACCATGCTAAATATGTTATTTTCTTTGGCCTCGCGTATTTTGGCCGAGTTCATGGATAAAGGTTTTTGGTTACATGCTTATAATTTAATTAAGCACATCAAGTACTGTCTATGCGATGCGACGTTAACTCTGTTAATGGTACAGATTTATGTGGCCAATCAGCGCTCAGAGAAGGCCTATTACTTACTAAAAAGTGAGTCGGTTTATTTCTCTCTTCTATCCCTTGCTTTTATCAAAATTAACCCTGTGAAGTCTCTTGCAACTTTAAATAATTTAAGGTTGTTCCATTGTAATAAGATGAAACTTTTTTATGCATTTATCAAATTAAATACTTTTAGATTGTTGTGCTTAACAAAATTGCAAGTTTTCAGATTAAAACATTAATTTAATATTATACACTTACAGTAAGATATATCAGAGTGATTTTTTTTAAAAAGTTTTATACACATTTAATAAAAATTTTAATATTTAACGATAGATTACATTTTGATAACTATTTGCAAAGTGAAAAGAAACTTGAAACACGTTAAAAATATACATTTCACTTTTTCAGTCGGATTTATAAAATTAGTTATATTCTTTCTTATATTTGGAATTACATTTCAGAGCATAATCAAATAATTATTTTATAACATTGTAAACTCAACTGCTTCTTCACTTCTAATAATAATAATGACTGTTATTATTTTTTCCTAAAAGTATTTTTTGTCCTTTAAGAGTTTAAAATTAGAGTATTATTATTATTTTTTTTTAATTCAGTTAATTATTATAATGGAATAACCTTAATTTTAAAAGAAATAATGAAAAAGTTTTACTCCAAGTTTTAATTTCTGAAAGAGTTTATATTTAAAACACCAATATATTTTTAAAAAAGTTCTCTGCCTAAGACTTACAGGGTTTAATGATCCCTTTGAGTCCTTCCTATTTTCTAATGGAACGTATCGTAAAATTTAAAATGTGGCAAAAGGTGTTTTTACATAAAAAAAAAATGTTTTAAGTGCATTTTAAAACATAGTGCAAATGTTTTATTCGGAAACTGGGACTCAAAGGGTTATGTAAGTAGAGAAATATTTATATTATATGCAATTAATCCTATTATGTAAATATATTTAACTTTTTCGGTGCACTAAATATTCATTAAAATTTTTGTATAAGTGCAATAATTGGTTTTAACAGTTATTAATTATAATAATTAATTTAATATACGACATTTTTTTAAGGAACCATGATTCTTTTCCAAAGCAGAGAACGATGGCTGGTCCCAAGTACAGAGAAAGATGAAGAACTACGAGTTTCAGTTATCCATATTGTATTCCAATCACTTATCAGTGAAAACGTAGAAGTAGCATTTTGTCTTTTTGAATTATTATTAATTGATCAAATTAACATTTGGAATCCTATTGGTAAAAATAATTTTAATTAGGTTTATACGTAAATATATTATATGAAAAATAGGAAAAAATTTTTACGAGACTTTTATGTTCTGTATATTGAGTAAATTAATATTTTCACATTAATAAAATTATAATTAAGTATTATTTCAAAAATAAATGAAGAAGTACTTTTCTTCAAAAAATAAAAATAAATATATTTTTTAGATCTTACACGTCATGTAAACTATTTGGCTCTTGTACTCATACACAATAATCACACGGAGATGCTGATAAAATTTAGCTATAGCATCATGAAGTACAACATTTTACTACAAGTTTCAATGTTCCGATTATTGGTTGTCCATGTAACACGTATAGATATTGATTTAGGCAAAAAGATTTTTCATTATGCTGTAAATTGTGGCGTTTATAATATTTTAAAGGTAAATTATGACAATTACAATAGTATGACAGTACAAAATATATAATCTATATTACTTTTTATATAAAAATATAATATAAATATTAAAGTTTTTTTTTATACAATAACACAATTCATATATTCATAATAGAAATATTGCTTTATATTATAAATGATATTAATCTTCGTATTTATATTTAAAAAATTACGAATTATTGCAAATAAAAACAAACATTTAAAAGAAAATATTTATGAATATAAATTTCCCCTTCCTCTCCAAATGAAATAATAAATAGATAATTTTGTTGCAGCGTGAAACAGTAGGATTACGATCAAATACTATTATAATGAGAATGGATTCAACTGAGGAAGAAATATATTTAATAATGTCAGATTTATTAATACAATTATTGTTAAATTGTGGACAAGGGACGAAATGGATAAGCAATCAAACTTTCCGTGTTTATATAATCTTTCAAGTAAGTATTACTAAACGTTCAAAATATTGATCGAAAATTGGTTTATTTTATTTAATTAGTCTTTTGTCCAAAATACTACGGTTACAATTAAACTATAATTAATATTGATTATAATATTGTTATTAATAAAGTTGTATAATTATATATTTTAATCATTATTCAATTATTATTATCATTAATAGGCATGTATCAATTAAAAAATGCCAAAAAAATGTACAATGTAAACTACAAATAATGAATATAAATTTTTTTCAGGATATTCCAACAACAGAGAAACTTTATAAAAATGTTACGCGAAATCCCATAGACGTCTTACAAAATCCACAATACCAAATTGTAAAGAAAAAGCTGGAACATGTTTTATCGACCCGATTCTATCCGCCAATTAATATCATAATATTAAACCAATACCAAGATCGGCATGCCAAAATACAACCAAAAAGTCTGGTTAAATATCTGAAATATCAGGCTTCGCATTGAAAATAAAATTTTTTAATTATGACAAGAATTAATTTTTATTTGATTTCGACAAACGAATTGTTCGTGTTAAAAATTTATTTAAAAATAACTGTTACAAAGATACAGCTCACAGCATCGAATGATATGATATTAATAATTATTTTATATTAATTTAACTATAGGCAACGGTGTTTTATCTATAATTTTAAATTCACATTGTAAATACTGTACTTTATTTTGTGTTCTGCATTTATATAAATAAATATTAAATTACTTAAATATTTTGTCTTGGCTAATCGGGAGACTGCTGCCTCCCTTGAATATGTAGAGAATGTTTTGTAGTCAATAAATGCAATCATTTAAAATAAATATTTAAATTTATTAGCAACCATTACAAAATTAAATAAAGCAATACTAATTAATGAACAAAAGAAAATGAGGAAACTTGAGGGGGGGGGGTCTTCTTTTCCACTAATTAAACCCCTATATCCTACTCTATCCCTCATTTCCCTTTCTTCTCCTCGGTGGCGCCACTATCTTTGTCCGGGAAACCCAAAAATGGTTCTCCATCGGACTCCCACGTATATAAATATATATGTAGTATATATTCCAATTTGCTTCAGTTGGATTCTGTTATAGCAGTGCATATTTTTTTAATCTATGTACTTTGATTAAGTTTTTAAAGTGTAATCGCAAATAGAAAATAGTTCTTTGTAAATTACTTGTGTAAGTCGAAAAATATGTTATAAAGTTTGTAGGATAGTTAGACAGTTTATATAGCTTTATTCTTATTTTATAATTTGATATCTGAATGTCTCTGGATAAAATAATGCGTTTTAATTCTTAATTTAATTTTAAACACTTGAATATTAGTTTTTTAATTAAAACGCTTTAACGATGCTTTTAAGCAAAGTAGGGATTTTATAAATCGACCTAAAAATTTAATAATCACATTTATTTTATGAAATGTATTTAGTATAAGTTATATTTTACACATCTTTTCAATGTTCTTTTATTCTTTTTTATAGTGGTACTAATTATTGATGTTTAAATTGACCAAATTTCTGAATAAGTATCTGAAAATATAAAGAAAGAAGAATTGTTTTGGAACACATTTTAACAACAGGATGTAACTTTCTCTGATGCAGAGATTAGAAAATAAAATTGAACTGAATTATAATGTTAATTTTTTTTACATTTTAAGCGCAGCAATACGCACATTTTCAAAAGTGTGATCATGACACAGTAAATTTGTTGTAAAGATTTTTTGACATTTTTCTATCCAGATTTAGTTGATATAATCAAGATAAAATGAAGAGCAGTTTGTGCACATGCGTCACTGTTTTTTACATGAAAATATTTACATAAAATTATCCATAGTACTTAACAGTAATCACAGATTAGTTCAAGCTATGAAAAATATTTTAGAAATAACGCTTTCTTATCAATTGCATTTCATTTTGCCAAGTTTAATATGATAGTTTTGACTAGTCAAATTCTGGGATATCATCGAATGAATAACCAGGAACCTCGCGGTAAGCTAAAACCGCAACCCTTACGTGATAAGCTCCTGGTATAAACATCAAAATTCCCAATATGATTATAGGCCACATGCGATCAGAATACTGAAAAATATGAAAATTAGACATATTTGATATTTTTTTATTTTTTCAAAAGAGATTATACATATGCTTCATTTTATTTTATTTCTATTACTTATCATTTATACTTATTATTGTTTATTAATTTGATTATTCTTTTTGTTATTTATAATAAAGGAACAAATAAATTAAATAAAGTTAACTATAATTGCCTTAAATGCATTTTATGAGTGATTTGTATTTAGTTCTTTTTAATTTAATTAAATTTTACTATTTTTTGACACTGATTCTGAAATTTTAATTAAATGAATTTCAGTGAGAAATTATAGGTTGTTGATTCAGTGAGAAATTATAGAAATTAAGTCATATTGAGATATAATGAGTATATTAGAAGAATATATTTATTTATTTATTTCACTAATTTTAAAATTTACAACAGTTTTCGAGGCCATCAAATACATTTCTTTTAAATTGATCAAGTGACTTGAAGATACTTGCCTTTGAATCAATGTGACCACTAATAATTAAACTGCCAATGACAAGCATGACTGTCCCACCAACGAATAAAAGAGCCGCTAATGTGATTGCCTTCCATGGTATTTTGACTGGTGGATTTGAGAACTGTTATAAATTTAAAATGAAAACATTATATTGTTTAGCATAGTTTTTATACTTATCAATTCAGTTATTTTTATACAATTTTATTAGGTAATTAAAATTATTAAATAATTAATATGTAAAATCAAAACTTAGTTAAACAATATTTCAAAGTGTAAGTCAAAATCGAAGTAAAATTATACTTAAATACCATTAAAAATATAATATATGAAATAAAAATATTAAAATTTATAATACTTACTTGAGAATCTACAAAACCATTATCTGTTTCAGTCAATCTCACATAATCCACGTTATCAAATTTACTTTTCTGTGATCCTTTTCTACGAGACATGTCAGTGAGAGGAATCTTTAATAAAAATACAAAAATTAATCAATAAATGTTTTTATTATTAATATAAGAATATTATTTGAACGAAACTCTATCGAAAAAAGAAATTCATTTTGGATGCATTTTTACAAATAAAATTCAAATTTATTAATAAAACATGTTATTATAATTATCAACATATCTCTGAATATTTCAATAATTTTAACCATATTAATAATTTATAAGTTGTTCATTAGATGTTACCTTTCTTAATTATTAAAATGATAACTTCCAATAAACATTTTGAAAATCTTTATTTTATAAATTTAAATTTATTATGATCAAACTAAAATTAGGAATATCTCAACAAATGATAAAATATCAAAAATGAATTATCTAACTCTTATTTATTATGTTGTGCACTGTAAATTGTCAAAAAAGAAATATCTAGTTTCATAAATCCATGACAAATTAAGTACACGTTTTATTAATTTTTTCATTTTAATACACAAATGAATTATTGTACAGGATTTACCTTAGTTGAAGCTTCACGCGAAATTTTGACAATTATTTTTCATACTGTCATGTGAACAATAATATTTTGCTCTTCTCTCTGGAAATAACACTCAACAAATTTAACGTTTCACACTATTTCTTCCGCCAATGTGTAACGTTATGTATAATTTTATTGACAAATATTAATATTTACTTCGTATAATGGATGGAATTAATAACAATTTTTTTACACTACTGCAATTAAGTTCTTGTTTGACAAGTACGATTCGTAAAGCAGTACCGATAGTGGGAGTTTACTGGCAACGCAGTATGATAAGGCAAGACTGGCTTGACGATGTTTTGATAATAAATGTAATTTACAAGCGTGTAAGTGTTACGACCGCGTTTCACAACTCATTGATTATGTTCAAATATTGATCTGCCGTTTAAAAATACATTTTTGTTTATGCACGTAAAGTCAAGAAACTTGAGGTTGGAATTTAAATTGCTTCTCGCTGCAGATGACGCTAGCGGTGGGACGCGCGTCGGTAACTTACCGACAGCGAACAGAAACTTTTTAGCTTGGTGGCGTATATATGCATAGATATATGTAAAATATATAGTAAACTTAGTTTGAATATGGGTTAGTTTTTCTATAGATTCGCCTAACGTTTTATTTCTTTAAATTTTGCCTAAAATATGTATATTATATAAAGGTAAGAAAATGTAACGTTTTATAAATGATTTAAGAAAAAAAAAAAAAGTTTTGGCCAAACATTCCGAAACAGATCGCGATAGGTTAATACACAATTATACAAATATGAATTTTTAAGTTGAAATTCGTGGAATTGCGCTCGGACGTCGGTTCGTGGAAATTCAAAAATATCAACAATGCGCTGTAAACAAGATTGTTTTAGTTTGTGTAGGTCATTCGCGTTACAAATAAAATGAGATAGAACGTGCAGAAGTGTAAATAAACTTCTAGTTTTTACAAGTACGATATTTTGCAATTATAAATCTTGTAATATAAAAGTAAAACATTTTTTTACCGGGGTGATATTTTAATGTTATTTATTTTATTGATATTCGTACAATATTACAATAATATCGCAAGCTCATAAGGGATGCAACAAAAACACGCCATACGTGTAGCGCAAACATTCGAACGATTGTACAAAGCAATTATATACATATAAACGTGCACGAAAAACACGCGAACGTGCATGTACGGCGAATTAAAGCGGGCAGATATAGGAAGCAGTTGGACACGCATCACGCACAAATGATTGTTGGATCCGTGCGGTAATTGTATCCTGTGTTATGGACACGCACGCCATTTATCACGCATTCACGTTCTTGTAATTTTTTTTCTCTTTTCTTTAATCGCCTTCAAATATAACTCATAAGTAAACACAATTTAAATAAATATTCGACATAAATCAAGGTCAAAATTGTGAATTTGATTTCGGCAGTTGTGCAGTATAAACGTTAAATTTTTATTTCGAAATATTTCATATTTCTCATTCCGTATGTTTTTCGGTTTGTTAATAACAAATCCTGAGTACGCGAGGAGAAAGAAAGGTAGAGAGCAGAAAATGAAAACAAACAAAAGTGACCTTGTTATTAAAATTTAGCTAGTCTCCTAAAATTACGTAGATGCGAAGGTCATTAGAAATCGTTAAAAATACAAAACACGCGAAATAAAATTCTTAAATTTCAACCAGTTTTCCTAAAAATTGATATTTACTTAAAAACGATCCATTCGAGCGTTAATATACGAATAAAATCGAACGAGTTTTAAGTAATAAAAGGAGAATTAAATCGTTTTAATTAATTCGAACTTTGGCTCGATGGTTTAAACGCGAAATGAACGATGGGAAGTGAAATGTGTTTCGTGTTACAAGGGACAGTGAAATGGAAAAGAATGGGGGGGGGGGAAGGGGGATAAACAAACGGGCCAAGAAAGCTAAGGGAAGAAAATTGATAAGACGGATAAGGACTAGCGTGCGAGGTACGTCGACATTGCGCACGCACGCACGACGCCCCGTTTGATCTTGGCGCGTTTTCGATCGACACACTCACGGAACACCGTCCGCCATCTTGGCTCTGTCCGCGGTGCGTGCATTCCCGAGGAACCGTCGCATTTGCCGTGCTCGCGGTGTACGGTAAAGCACACGATGTCGAGTCAGATATGTTTGCGATGGAATAGCTTCCTGAATAATATCGCGACGAGTTTCGAGTCGCTCTGGGAAGAGGAGGGCCTCGTTGACGTGACCCTCGCGAGCGATGGACAGTGTCTCACGGCGCACAAGGTCATCCTCTCGGCCAGTAGTCCCTTCTTTAAAAAAGTTTTCCAGGTGAGCTTACCCGTTGTCGCGTTTCTTTTCCGATTGCAACCATCAATCGTGATTTCATATGATAATTGCTCGGGGAGCTTTTTCAGCCCTTCGTTTTTTTTTTTTTTTTTTTTTACATTGTCGTTTGTTGTTTTTCTGTTTTCACTATTTTTATTTGCAATTCCGTGATGAGAAATGTGTGCATATTTTGGATAGCTCGTTAAAATAATTTGCACTACTTTTTTATGATTCGCATTAAAATTGGTGAATGAGCTCTGTTTAATTGAAATAAGAAAAGTAATTAGTGATAATTACTATTTTAATTGAAGTGGATTCAAAAATGTTTTTATATCCAAGTAATTTAAGTAATACTATTATTGAGTTCAAAAATCAATGGCTTTGATAGAGCTCTGTAGCTCTGGTGGCCACTAATCAACAACAACAACAACATTATTGAGTTCATGTATATGTTTTGAGTTTTTGTTGTAAACATTCGTTATTTTTTTATATAGGTTTTTCAGTTGCAGTTTTAATTTTTTTTGTTCATTTTCTTGCAAAAATCTTAAAAATGGATTTGTTTGTCATTGTATGATTTGTGTATTATTATTTTACCTTAAAAAGGGTTAAGGAAGTCTTGTATTGTTATTGATATTTTAGAAATTATTTATAGTTAAGTTTGTCATTTTTATAAATATAAGTTGTGGGGATTTATAATATATATAAATTAATAACGTTACATTTTTTTTATACGGTGGTAGCATATTTGAAGATAATTTTCACAATAAATTATTATTCACTTTTATAAAAATAAAAATAAATTGCTAGGATATCTTTTACTTGTTCAAAGTAACCTTCATAGCTTCATAAAAATATAATTTCAGCATTTAATAATTATCTTTTGAAATGAGTTTGTAAAATAAACTTAATATTAATAGAAAAATGTATAGTAAATGAAATAATTGTAAACTCGTTGATATCAACTATTTGTTAAAAATACAGGAAATGTTTGGTATTGTAAAATAATTTACAGTAATTTAAAAGTAAAATTAAATTAATTGGCTATTTTAACGTAAGTTTTTTTTTTGTTGTAAACTGATTTTTTATATAAACCTTTTTTTCATTGTTAAGTGGAAGAAATTATTTGAATATATTTATAATGGTACTGAAAAATGAAATATTTTCTAAGTACAAAGTTAAAAAAACAAAATTATGTTTTTTTTTTTTAGTATTTACATCCATTCTTACATCTTTTAGATGTAAGTAAACAATATTACTGTTTTTGTTTAATTTGACCTTCCAAGCATTTACAAACATTGTTTCTTTATATGGTTAATTTTAAAAACGTTTCATTCTTCAGCTACATGTTTATATGTATTATTTAACCAAATAAAATGACAATATATAATGAATTTGTATTAATACAAATTTAAATAATATCTATTCTTAATAATCCATAGAAATAAACAACTCTGATATAAAAGTTATTTAATTGTATATGAGAAAGGTTTATTATTAATAATTATTATTTAATTTTTGTTATATAATTTTGTAAAGTATATATTTATTTTAATATAATGTTAATTAAAACATTAAAAATGAAGAAAAATGTATAGATATGACTTTTCAAAATGTTTTTTAAACTATTAAAACAAATAGTGAGTTATATTATACGAAAGATTTGAAAAATGTTCAACTTTGAAATCAGTGTAATCAGCATCTAATGTATAGTAAAGTTAGTATCTTAGAAATATCATGAAAAAGGTTCGTATGGAAAACTAAAAGTTATATTTCCACGTTACATTTCAAACAAAAGATATTACTGATGGGATAACTTTTTCCAGAAGCACAACCTTTTACAATGTTCATACGAAACAAATTTTGATACAAATTACTTATAAGCTTTAAACTTAATTAATATCATATTTAAAAGATAAACAAATCATAATAAACAAAAACAAAGTATTATGTTATTCAAATCATCACTGGTGTTATTAATAAAATGTAATTAAGTTCAAATAAGTAATTCATAATTTATTTCGCTATATCTGATTTTGGTTTTTACTAATTCAGTAATTAAGTACATTTTTATTTATTTATTTTGCAATGATTTTCATTCATTTAAAATCTTTATATTTTGATCAATTAGTAGCAGTCAATTGTATAATTTGTACTGGATTTTTGTAAATTTATGCAATAGAGTTAGTGAAAAATTATTAGCTGAGTCATAAGAATTTTTTGTATAACCAAAACAAGATTTCAAAAACATATATATATATATATATATAGTAGGCACGCGTATGTGCAATGAGAAAATGATTTTTTTCTTTAAGATCAAAATAACAGCTAAATAGCACATGTTATGTCACGTGATACATATGTATTGAACATTTTTCCACTCAGTTCAGTTTGATTCTGAAAAAAAAGTGTTTCAACAGCAATGTTTCTTCATTTTAGTATAGTATAGTCAATATTTAATCAGTTTAAATAAAATTCTTTAACGATTTAGATAATTCTGATTATTTATCATTTTAGAATTGGTAAATTTGTTCATATCAAAAATCATTTTATTAAAAATATTATGAAAGTGACCGGCATAACTTATGAGCTTAAAAAAAAAACAAATATACTGACGCGTTTAAAATATATAGCAAAAATAAACATCTAGAAAACTGTTATTTATATTAAAACTTGTGTTGAATGTATAAATAGTGCAACTATATTTGATTTAATTTCATTTGAAGTTTTTTCATTTAAATCTTGGAACTTAGAAGCAGATAAGAAGACCATTTTGTTGAATCATTGTTAATTTTTTTATTTATTTACAGACCAATCCGTGTCAGCACCCAGTCATAATACTTCAAGATGTGCATTTCAGTGAACTTGAAGCTTTGCTCATATTTATATATAAAGGCGAAGTCAATATTGAGCAAAAAAATTTACCCGCCTTGTTGAAAGCAGCTGAGACTTTGCAAATTCGTGGTTTGTCAGGTGGGGACATTTTTGGGAAAGAATCCATTAAAAGGCTGGCTGAGCTCGAACAAAACATCGATGAAGACACAGCGACTATGCCAGAAGAACAGCCAAAAAAGAAGCAGAAGTATAACAAGGCTCAACATAATAGCTCAATTCTCGAAAAGGCATTGACGCCGCGGACATCGTATTCGGAAGCTGCCACAGACTCAAGTGCTAGTGACAAAAGCAGTAAAGAATCGGAATGTCCGATAGCTGATAATTCCATTCCAGAAGAAGTGTATCAAAGATTAGAAATGAAGGTACATCCATCAGTTTACATTCTTATGATATTTCTTTTGTTTGTTATTTGAATATTTGTTTTATATATAAATATTATATTTATAAATTGATTAAGATCATAAATTTTATCATTTAACAGATTGAACCGTTCGAAATGACAGAAGATCTTCCAAAGTCTACGACTGCTAAAAAAAATAGCTTAGAAAGGTTAAGTTCAGAGCAAACAGATACTTCTCAAGGTAAATGAACCTTTTAATTTATAATTTAATCTCATTTGCTATTTTATATATATTTTAATGATATATAAATACAATGTTACAAATTATTTTTTCAATGAAATGTCTTTTAACGAAGCATTTTCAAATGAAAATAGCTTTCTTTACTAAATGTGAATTTATTTTACTGTGTATCATATCATACAGCAATCATATTCCAATGATAATGTCCCATTGACCCACTGACAATGTCTCATTGTTCATGTTCCACTGATCATGTTCCATTTAATAATTTTTTATTAAAATCAAAGAATTTATTTGGTCATATAGTTTTCTTATGATCTGTTTGTACAAAGTCTTAGTAATGGGTAGTAAATAAAGTATTATAAGTTACATATAAATGAACAAAGTTGTAACTTTATTTCGAATAAAACTTAATATTTAGCTGCGTGTTTGGTACCGAAACGGTCAGAAACTATTTAATTACTTTCAAAGCAATATTTTATTCGATATCAGGAAACTTATTAATGATTTTAGCTTTTTCTTTCAAAGCTTAGTAACAAATTTGACACAACAGAAGATATTTAACGGAATGTAAAGGAATTTAAAACTATCAAAAGTTCACCTACGCACTCTCTTGTTTATAAAGTTTCATTCTCCTGCTTTTTTATCATCAACAGCCAATATTGAATACCAAAACATAATTCAAAATAACCTTGACTCCATGGCTCCTCTGTTATTCCATTTCATTCGCTTCGTTGGGCTCTTCAGTTTCATTTCTTTTGTCACTTTCTGTTCCCTTAGTGCACGTAAAAAAATAATTTAGATTCAATTGATTAAATATTTGCCGATGTACGATAGGATCTGGAAATAACGTCGTGGAGGAAATATCCGGTTTGTCGGAACTCTCAAATCTAGCCGGATTTTCGGACATGAAAGCGACATTATACTCTTATCAGCAATTACCTTACGCGGATTTGCTACCGAGCCCGGAAATAATTTCGACGTGGGCCACGTCGCGTCCAATGGACCACCTGGCCTGTGATCTCATGAAAATCTTGTTCACACCGGAGGAAAGAATACTGTGCAACGTCAACGGCAAAATGGGCAAGCAGCAATTCGATAGTAATAAAATACGCTTGATTCGCGAAGTGCTTTTGCACTTCAGCGGCATCGCGCCTAATAGCGTCGAATGGGAAGAGATATGGAAGAATTGCGTGACAAAGATAGACACGAGCAATCGAGGCTTAAAGAGGTACCTTTTTCAAAGGCGCTCCGTTTATTCCCAATGACTAGGGCGTTTCAAGTCAGGGGTCAAACGCAAGCGTTTCCACTGGCTCGAGTGAAAATGGCAACAATTGTGATCCTTCTCAGTTTCGTTCTTTTTTTTTTCTTCTTTTTTCAAACGGTTTGGAGAATTGGCTTTTAGGATGATATTGGAATTTTCAAGTCATGGATTAATGTTATTGGCTTGCTGAATTATTAATTCAATCCGAAAACAGTTATTTTTAAAATAGAACAGCGTTGATTTTTTGATTTATTTTCTGATTTGATTTAATTTCTGATTTTTCAGTTTTATTATTTTTACGTTGAGAAAAAATAAATAACACAAATTAATATTTTTTGTACTAATTTATGGATATATCCAGAAAAAGTAAATATTTTATTCAAAATATATAGAAATAAATTATGTAATTTATCTTTAAGTTTAATGTCAACATTTTTACTATTTTTAATAGTAAACATTTCTACTTCTCAGAGATATCCCTAAATTATTATAAAATGTTTTATTAAATTGTACTGTTACTATTTTCTCAGTGTAGACCGTTAATGAAGTTATTTTCTATTTTCCTTCTATTGCAAACGCAGATTATTTGTATTGTATATAAATTTATATATGTATGCATATACATGTATTTTAAATATGTTTTAACATAAAAAAAACGTATATATGCGCAATAAAATATTAGAACGATTAAAACAGTTCGCGTTGTGTTATATATAAAAAATACACAGCTGAAATTTTAATTCTGGTAATATTTTACCGCTCTTTTTATTTAACTAATTAGAAAACAGTAAACGCAAAGACATAAATTTAATAACATTAGAAATTACTTTGGGAGATAAGATGAAGGACAACACAAAAAAAAATTTAATTACTTCATAATTTTATTTTCTTTTTTTGTTCACTGTTACTTCAGTATCAAGCGAACTTTAGTTTTAAATTGAGTTATCATTTTTAAGAGTTTATTTTAACGTTATTTTTATTAGAGGCATTAAATTTCGATAAAATTTGCTTATTCGGCGAATGCCACAATTATTTTAATTAATTTTTACATTTTAATCATTGAATATATCCTATTCCAGAAGTTGAAATGATTTATCAATACTTTATAGAGTTTTAATATATTTTTGAATAATATTGAAAAGTTCCAATTTTCATTTTGAGGAATTTTAATTTTGCTTCGTTAAGTTACAATATTCAGTCAACCAGTTTAGTTTTTTACAAATTAAAAATATATATATATATATTATATATCAATAATTTGCATTTTCAAAAATGCATAAAACGAAGACGTAATGTATACGAAATACAATGTTATCAATGATTATTCATACTTCAACAATTAACATCATTATTATATAAAGTATATGTAATTTAATTAAACTATAAGTGAAATTAATTATATTTGTCGACTGATATTCAATATTCAACAATATTTTACAGATTGATAATGCATTTATTTTTTCTCTGTGTGCCTTTACCGTTTTCTTTCTCATTATTTCCTTTTTGGTATATATTAATGTGCACAAATTTGCATATTTTAAGTAACAATATAAAATCTTAAATCAGTTTATTTTTAAATACACGTTATTATAATAAAATATATTATAATACAATACATCGTATAGTTAGATGGATAATATTAATTTGGATTTAATTTAATAATACAGATGCAAGCATAACTCATTTCGTGGCTATAATTAACAAATTTTACTCAATTTTATAATCAATTTCAATGACTTGCTTTCATCCAGTAAATAATTTATATTGCTATAATGCATTATAAATTCATAGATATAACAAAACGGTGTTAATTGTATAAATTAGAATTAACTGAAGAAGCAAACTGCAAGTATTATTAATTTAGTTAATTAGCACTTAATCGATCATCATATTGGGCAAATACGTGTTATATTAAATTATTTTTGTAAATTTATTTTGCTCTTTTTAAATTCATTTCAAGACTTTACCTCGTAAATACTATGTTTAATGAACAGTTAATTAATAACCGTAAGAAGTAAGGAAAAATTGTAAATTGACCTCCACATAAAAATTTTATTTAAGAACATAGTTGTACATATTAAGCAATGGATGTGAGTTTTGTTTGTTTATATTTTGTTAGATGTGTACGTTACCAGTAAAAGGAAACACAAATGTAATATAGGCAATTGAACGAAAAAATATTCATATTTTATCGAACAATGTGACACATAAAAATGTCAACATATGATTTGTTTTGTTCAACGAAAAGCAAGTTGATACGTTCTTTGAATATTGGAATACTACAAATGTGTAAAATATACGGTTGCTAAAATATAATGAGAGATGAGCATTATCTGTTGTATCAATGTATCAATATTGTCAATAATTCGAATTAACGTAATGCAACTTACGCTATTATTGTAAATTGACTCTACTCAACGTGATATCATGAACATGGTCATTGGAAATATGAAGACATTGTTTCGCAAGTTCATTTAGGTATTTTTGTCCACAATTTTGACATTTCCGTTATTTTATTCACGAATTTAATAGCTTTCTCTTTGACCATCCGCAAATAATTTGCATTTAATTTATATAAACAATTTAACCTGTATGCTGACAGAAAACATATATTAAAATTTGCACAGAAAGTGAAACCGTATGGTACACTTGGTATTTTAATGAAAATTATAAGAAAAATATAAGAGTGTGATATTTTTCTACATTTTACAATACATTATTATGAAATATTAGAATTATTTCAAACTTTTCTATTCTTATTGTAATTTTTGTTCCAATTGCTTATAGTTTCACTTTCTTAGTGAAGTATACAAACTTTAATACATATTTTCATTCAGTGTAAAGAACTTAGGGTGGAATGTTGAATGTTACGAAATGTATGTTACATTGTAGACGTCGGTACTTTGTTATAATTTTTATGAAATTTCATGATAAGTGAAGTTCAAAAAAAAAAAAAAGATCACTTTATATATTCTCTATATTATTTGCAGTAATAAAAGAAACGTTGGTTTTATAGTTAACATTATTTATCAAATTGATTGTACTAATTGTCAATGATAAATTTGCATAATTTAGCAGTTATTAAAATCATTTTTGATTAGAACCACGTTAACTTTTCATTTTTTTTAAATATATTGAAAACTATAGAGAATGTGAAGGAAGATGTTTTTTTGCAAAATGTGTTATGATCATTTAAACTTCGACCGAGTACAATGTAATGTTAGATTGTGTCAACTTTGCATTGATTATTGACGTTCCACCTTAATATTGCATAATTATCTCCATGTACATTGCTGTGTACAAATCATAATTTGTACATGTTTAATAATTCATAAGGTGCAACACAAATACCTGTACTCGATAAAATGAAATTGTTGCAACATATATATTTTTTGAGCCGTGCGAGGCTGGCTCTTCTGCCTCCTCGCGAGTTTTGCGTGGACTATTTTATATGCTTCTCAATGCTTCGTCAGAGCGAATCTTAATTATAAGCCTTGATTCTGTCTTGTGGTGCAAATCGGACTGACAGATCTCAAGTCACAAAGTTTTGCAAAGTTTGTCTGTGGACCACAAGACATTAACCCATTCTTAATTTCACGTTCCTTTCTTATAGTTAAATAAATTTATATTATACGATATCATTTACACTGAGGAAAAAAATCTGTACAATTATAATAGGTTATTTTTACCTTATTTTCTTTAATTTGTTAGAAATTCAATTCAGGCGAAACGAAACTGTCAATTTGGAAAATAAAAACAGACAGATTCGTTGAAATATAACATTGAAAATGAATGAAATTCCTTGTTCGTTGACAATTAAAAACTTGTTATGTTAATTTTGAAAGCAATGATCCCACCAATATGATTTAACAAGTTTTTAATTGTGTTTTTAACTTCACAAATCACTGAATTTCTAGCAATTATTTCCTTATTTATTTGTGATAAAAATTAATGTCAATGGACAAAGTTGCTATGGCAAAGCAGTCAGCAAATTATCTATATTTTTTCTCAGTGAAAATACAAAGTGTATAACGATTGAAGAAAAGCAAAATAGCGTTAACATTGAACTTAAAATGTTCTAGTAAAACTGCGTATGATTTTGTTTTTCATGAAATGAACAACTGTGATATAACGAAACCAAGTTATGAATGGGTTAATGATAATCCCAAATAATATGTTTCGTGTTACGTGACTGTTTCGCAAAGTATTCTCATTTTTGTAAGATAGTTTATTTAAAATCGTAGACGAATTTACAAAGTGAGATTTAGTTGGTTATGTATATACATTGGGAAAAGTAGATGGTAATGCTTGCAATTTAAATGGCACACTTTTGCCATTTAAATTGTTACACTTTCCATTTAATTGTTTTCAATGTATTATATATATATGAAAATATGTATATTTATATACATGAGTATAGTCGTGGGATCAGTTTTTTTTAATTTAATATGATGAATATTTATTTCTAGACGAATCGTTTTGTGTTCATTATGACTAACGAATCAATCGCTTGCTGTTTGTAATGTTGTCATGATTCCGAAATTAATGTTCGGTCGTTTATTCAACTAAGTATAAAGGATGCTTGCATTTAGACATATTATGTAATCAATTTCAAATATTAAACAATTACTTTAGGTGATGTCTAGATGAAAAACATGTATGATTTTCACATATGAATAACGTATTTGAAATTTATGTGAGATACAAAGTGAGATACTAAATTTCAGTTTTGTCTTATCAAATAAATTCGTATATATTTTATTTTCATACGTGACAATTATACATGGTTTTGTTTTTGTTTGGGAAAATGAGATACAATAGCTTGTCAGACACTCAACATTTCAAATAGTTTAACTTGATTCGTTTGATGTGATGGATATAAATATATTAAAAAAAATATATATATATAAAAGTTAAAAAGCATTCCTTCTCAAAAACGACTGGTGTTCATGGATAATATGCACGTGCCGTAGAAATTTAGCTTTCAGGATAGACACATTTGCACTTGTGTCCTGCGCTTTAGCATCTGCTATGACGAAAGATAGTTTTTAAGATGATAGTTCTAAACATTAAAACCTGCCTGCGGGGATAATTTAACTAAACGCTTTGTCGGGCATCGTGTGTATTTGAAATATATATAAATCATTAATTTTCTCAATCTAAATTCTATAAAGGCTAAGTTTCTCACACGTCCTATTGACTAATTGGGTTCGATATTTGTTCAGATTCTATATTGTAGGAAAGATACACGACTGGTCGCAAATAAACATATTTTACATTTTTACATTCGTCTTTAATTGACCTTAGCAGTAATTGAATTAGAACAATCGTGAGAAAGTTATTAAATTATGATTAAGCTGAATTTGTTATTTAATAGTGAAATTATACTTACTCGAATCAACATTTTGAATTTCTTTACTTAATGGGGGTTTTTTTAGTATAAAAATAGTGGAACACAAATTCGTGTAAGGCTATTTGTATATATAGAAATTTATGCACCTAAACATATTGATATTAAATAATATCAGATATAATTAAGTATCGTAACAAATTTATGATATTAAATAATATCAATTAAAATGAAAAAGTAACATACATGTTGCAAATGTATTTTCCTTTTTGCTTATAGTTTATTTTGTGAATAACAGGGGATAAAGGATTGAACATAGCAATAACTGATGAAGGCTTGCATTTCAATACTTTATTTGATTCCTGTTCATAATTTCAAACGATTTTATTTGTTTATTACAAACAGGATGTGATTTAACTAATTGCATCAACAAATTTAATATACGCATATTTTACAAACATAACTTTTAAGTTTCATATAAAATTGAGAACAGAGCTAAACTGAGGGCAGTATAGTGTTTCTTCTTGAACAACGAACGTATCTTATAATTATTAATTAATAATAATCCAATTGCAGGCCATTATTATTAATGAAAAGTTAATATCCAAGTTAAAATATTTGACGTTAATTTAACATTAATTTAATAACAAATTGAACGAATTTTATTTTCCATTTATATCTTTTGAGAATCATTTGTTTCGCTTTGAATAACTTGATATAATTTATTATTATTATTATTATTAATATAACTTATTTTACACCGTAATTCGTTGGCTTATTTGGACCAAAATGAAATGGAAACGTAATTTACAAATCTGCTACTTTGCCTTCGACCACGATACCCGGTGCCAGTTCTGTGGTGACTTTGGCATCTCTGCCCCATGTACCTTCCCTGCCATACTTTTCTGACATTGCCACCATTTCATTTGGATTCCATTCATCGGATTCTCTTCGATTACTTCCACTTTCGTAGACGACATTCGATTCATATCTATTTTTATTTCGCTTAGACGAATCGTAGTACATTTCATTGGATGATGTTCCATAGCTGTCGTACACGGGATTTCGCTTCATCGAACTGCGATGGTGTGTAGTTTTGCGAAGCATTGCCTGCAAATTGTTACATTTGGATTGTAATAATTGCCTACATAATTTCAACCTAAAAATAATCAACGTGAGGTTTACCTGAAAATTAAATGGTGGTGCATCATCGTCATCGTTGTTGTTCGTATGTCTTTGACCAATCATGTGTAACTCGTGAATCGGATTTACTCTGCATCAAATTAAAATACCACTTTTTGTTTATCTTTCCCTTTATGCTTCTATGATTTCCCTAATAATTATCACCAAATTATTGTCAGCATTTGTTGCTACTCTACTTACCGTGTACTGTTTGCAGGATTTGAGTTAGCCCTGTTCTCGAAATCGTAATCTGATTTATTCTTAATTGATGAATTATAATTGCTAGAGTTATAAGGTATTGGCGGCGCTGGTTCCTTCTTTCTAGAGCGAATAGATCCGGATTTATCATAATTATTCTGGAAAGGAAACGTTTTTTCGTATTATTGAAGTGAATCTGTGGATAGCATATATTCAGTAGTTTTTCCTTCGATTCGTTGACTATATTTGACCCCAATGTGAAGTTAAACATTTGTAAGGGTATATTTTGCGTTTGATCGGAAGAAGATACTTACTGAGCGAGGCATATGAGCGTTGATTGGTCTGGCGGGACTACGACTATCGTTGCGAGGGTGAAGGTTTGCGGACATTTGACCTTGGAACTTGTCCTCTGGCGGGCATCGTATCGGAACATTGGGGTCTCTGGAAAACGGAGTGTTGATCAGACTCTGGCCTCCGCTGGTTGGTGCGTTGATAACGCGGTGTGGCGAGTTCGTCGTTTGAACTTCTACGTCTGTAAAGTTAAAAACCAACGCTCTGCAGTGTTCGTATTGCGTTATCTTAGGGTTCGTTCAATCCGTGTTTGGGTTACTGGTGTGTTCAAACGCAATACTAGAGAAAGGCTGCAGTTCGACTGGACGAAGGGCTGCCAGGCATACGGACAAGACAGTATGCTTCCAAAGACAGAGGAAAAGACTGTAGGGCCAAGCATCGGTAACGAGCTTTTTTGGATTTAACATTACGTCTTCTATGTTTGTAGGTTCAGTTGTCCAAACCTTCGTTTTGTACCAACTTTGTAACACTGCATTATAACAACAAATCGGGTTGCTTTTCTGTTATGATAATTGTGGGATGGATGATCAAGCTAGATTAACTGAAGCGATCTTTTCTACATCATAGATGTCAGTGTGATATCTACTATCCATGTTGATATATAATAGGATCAGATGATGATTTGTAATAATGACATTCTATAGACTTGTTGAATTTTTAGGTACTTTAATAGGTCTCATTCGTGATAGTTAAACATTTACAATGATATTATTGATGGATATCAAAAGCTGATTTAATCAGATATATTATTTCAGAACTTTGATTATTGAAATCATCAATTGTTCCTTGTGCGTCTAGGAAAATATTTTAAAATGACTACTTTAAATTGTTTACGCAGGTGTTTTTATGACATGTTTACTGATATGACAGAAAACTCAGTAATTGTGTACTTGTTCACCCTCACCTTAACCTAAACTTTTTACACATGAAATCGATGTTTTTTTGCGCTGATAACGAAAAAATTGTATAACAATATAACAAATTTCGCAAATAATGTGTAAAAATGGTAGATATTGCCATTATGACCAATTTTTGGCTAAATTTTTTGTTTCGTTAGCGACTGTTTTTTTATTTTATTCGTTATCAGCGCAAAAAAATCATATCGATTTCATGTGTAAAATGTTTAGGTTAGGGAGGGTGTGAACAAGTATACAATTACCGAGAACTCTGATAGAAATTGATGAACTGGGTGTGTCAAATCAGTGATGTGGCCCAGTAAAGTATAAGCAATTTGAGCTCGATCGCTGACTTCACGGAACCGAGTTACCAGGGCCATATCAGATTCTAATTAATATTGTCAACGGATCATCAATCTTATAAATCAACCAATCTCCTCATCCGAATGCCTTTAAATTATTTCACGGATTCCTGATCAGGCCTAGATCGAGCCCAAATGCAATTAATTAGAGTGCTTAGTTGGAACCATTTCACTGTCTTGCGTTACACCTTTATATAGTGCTCCGACAGGAAACCTGAACGGTACACGTATCATGACGTGGTTTCCAAATCAGAGTCATATTTCAGCTCGACTACAATTTCTACCAGGGAAATCGGATGAACAAATAATAGGCACCTCGAGAGTGAACTCCGTCGCTGGACCAAGGTACGGTTTGTCTTCGCAATGGCGCGTCCCATGGTTCATGTTCTTCATCGCTCATAGAAGATGGAGATCTGTAGAACGCATTTTGAAATCATGCCAAAAATGTTCCACTGACTTACCTTAACATATCTGTCATAAGTCTATTAAACACAAGTTGTTAATGATAACTAAACAAAATCTTTATCGCGTCACAAATTGTGGTATTCGAACGTTTGATGAAGTTACTTTAAATGATCTCTAATTAAGAAGCGACCCCGGATATCTTGCGGTCGCTTTTTGTTCACGATCGTTAACACTTACCCAAGTTTTCGCTTTTTGGATGGATCGTTCATGTATGATGTGTCGAAGAATGGCATTTCTTGCTCGAAATCAAATGGTAACTTATTAACTTCGGGTGGTCTACGTGGTCCTAAAAATAATGAAGCCTTAACGCCGGAATCAATCTTCTCGAGTCCAACTCTTTCATTCGTCCCCTGCACCGCTCCCACTATCGACTGATTGAATAGATGGACCTAAGAAAATTCATCATCTTTTAAAGAGGAAATATCTACTTGGAATATTCTAGGAATATATTGTGATATTAAGAACTATTGTTGTAATTTCCTATTATTCGTAAGTTAACAACAAAGGATTCGTTAAGAAGGCTGAGATATATTTGGAATATTTGTTGCTTTATGTACTAACTTGCTGACAGAATTGGACTAGATCTTGGTACCGGGCTGCACGGTATTGTAGGAGGACTTGGAATATGCTCTTCGACCTCCACTTGCTGCTGTAATACCGGATGAAGTCCTTCGTCTCCGGACTCAGCTCCCCTTTCAGGGCTGGCCCCATTTCTTTCCGAACCACATGACCCCGATACACTGTAGGCACAATGAATATTTGTCATGCGAGATGTAACGTTATGAATTTGTCATTCTCAATTGCCTTAACTAGAAGTTATGATTTGCAGTTAAATTGCCGAAGTAAGCGATGATGGTTAATATTTTATACAAAAATTGTTTTAATTTAAAAAGTCTATTGGAAAAAAAAGGAAACAGTCCAATCCTACCTTTCTGCAATGCTAGGGCGGCTTGATCCTCCGACATATTCAGTGGTTTCGATAGTTGTCGTTCCAACGACGCTTTCTTTACTAAAACATTTCCCGTTAATTCTACGCTCCTTTTCAAAATATTGCTTGCGCACGAGCTTCAAAATCGTTTTGTCAGTACAAAATTTTATATTACTTGAAAAAGGCTACCAAAAATTAGTAAAATTCTACATTTATAATAAAGATATGTTTATGGAAGCAACTTTAGAACGGGTACGATCAATGTTGTGTAACTCTCTTTAATAGGAGAAGGGTTGCACAATAATAATCATGTCTAATAATGTGTAAAACTTTTTTTGTAGGTATTCCATTTAAATATAATTATTAGTTCCTTAATGTATAATTGTTGTTTATAAGTAACAAAGATGGAATTCATTTTTATGATTGGTACAGGAACTTTTATAGAGTAGAACTATATTAGATATGATTGTATCATAAGCTCTGATATTTGGAATTACGACAAAAAAAAGTTTTACGACATTATGGAACCGTCGCTAAAACTGATTGGCTGCCAATGACGTGAAGATCAGCTCGTACACAGTGATGCCATCCAGGTCGTGTGAGATACCTGATGGCATCACCACGCGTACATTACCGTAACAAGGAAAATCATTTAAGACACAGTCTAGTAATCCACCGAGGAATTTACCTAGGATTTTACCATGGAATTAGTACAACAGCTTTGTCCCACATTTTATACAAATTTTTCTTATTACACACTCCGTCAATTTTAGCAATAATTTCTCGAGTATAGATGGAATCCTATACAAATTCCTGGGTAAGATTCCCAGTTAAGGACTTAGCTGATTTTCTTTTTTTGATAGGGTAAGCCTTCTACATATATGTTACATACCAATATCCCTCCTGCTTTTGATCACTTTATTCGCCATACTCTTTTTCGCGAGGAATGCTCTAAGCATGCACTGCACCTTGATGATTTTCTTCACCTGCGTCTCGTACAAACGAGACAAGTATTCCTCGTTGTAATACTTCAGGAAAACTTTGGTCTTGCCTATTACCCAACCCTCCATCTTCAAGCGAATTAGCAGCAGACGACAGTTGTCTTTCGTCATCTCGACGTTTTCATCGAAGTCAAACGCAAGGAATTTGTATCTGCAAGTGAACAAAAAGGGAATTAATCAATTAAAATCCCCGTCCCCCGCCCCTACGCCGCCGCAGAAATTACGGGCCGGGGATATAATTGTCGTTAAAACGAGCGGACGAGAGAATTGCTCGTCAGTGTCACCTGCGCAGAAATTCCTGGAATGGGATCCTATGGGGGTAGCCTTTTTGCCGAGCTTTGGCAGTGTCTAGGACGGCAAGTGCCCTGATTTGTTGTCGCACGACGTCGCGGTGAAAGCCGCGAGCTACGCCTTCCAGATCCGAGCGGATGCATCTTACGAAATGCGTGCCACCACTGCCAGCGCCTACCGACAGATTTTTAAGTATTTCCAGGCTCGTCGAGCGGAACGTCGCGGAGCAAGTACGTATCTTACGCGTCTGCGAGAATTGTCCCCTGGAAGCTGTGTTGTACCTCTGTAACAAATCACTTATTATCATTTCATGGAATCTCGTCTCTAAGCATCTTTCAAAATATTTGCATTAGTATAAGTTATATTGATTATATTAAAAAAAAACAATCCACATTAGGTGTAACAAGACAAGATTTAATTTTAAAAATTAAGATACGAAAGGAGTGGGACTTCTTCGGGCATCAATACCCGACAATTTACGTGACTTTTTTTAAGGACAAAAATGACAAACCCTTAATTTAGTTTGCTCTTGCATCAAAGCTGCCCCCCACTTGCTTTTAGCTGACTTCTTCTCCTGTTTTTGCGGCTCTTCAGAAATGGCCGTTAAATTTCCAGACCGCGACAACTTGTTCAGGAATAGCGCGCGGATTTGTTCTAATGTGGACTGTCTCAATGTCTCCACGAGTTCCGGCGACAGGAAGTCTCGGTTCTTTTCAGCGATTTCACTTGCGTCGTAAACCAGTTTGCCGCTATAATGCGCGACGGAGAATTCGTGCTTGCCCACTGGCTTGATGTGCACGTTTTTATGCTGACGCTCGTGCAGTTTGTTTAAGATGAATTGAGCGTCCTCCATTTGACGCGACGCCTCGTCGATGATTTGGAAAAGTCCGTTGTTTTTTCCCATTAATTGTTCGATCGCGTCTTTATTGTCGTAGAAGTGGAACGCTTGTCTAGGAATATCTTCCTCGTTTTGTTCTTGCTAAAAGTTTAGATCACGTATTAAATTATGTCAGAAAAATGTTAATCATTGGCTTACTTAGATTCCTTAATTGATTTAAATTTGTGTGTTAATTAAATTATCTTTCTGAGTTTTTATTGATTTTGATAATTTTATTATTTATAATAATGAAGTTTTCCTTCATTCCATATATATGGTTATATATGTCTTATATATAAATTTTTACCTGGGTTGCACACACCCTAGAGTCTTATAAGTGTTACTATTACTATTATTTATTATTAGTTGTTATTAATATTATATTATGTTGTTATATAATTATTTTTATATAATTTATATAATAAAATAGAATAATATTACTACTATTATTAAGCTGTTAAATTTACCATTTCCCAAGCAAAGATTCGTTGATTATAATAGCATTGAAGTTGTTCGTTCATTGTGTTAATGATCAGTTGCTCGAATCTGTTCACAGCAAAACACTCGAAACCAAATAGGTCCAATATATTAATGCAAAATTTGTCGCCACTGTAAAATAAGAAATAGCACAAGAAGAAACTTAAATATTGTTTAAAGTCTTTGAATAATATTAATTTTTTAAATTATCCCTAACTTTATGTAAGACCATAAATGGTTCATAAACGGCCATTTATCTGTCTTAACATTCTATGTACGGTCATATATGTTTTACTTTTATTTATGTTGCAATACAACATTCTACACTTCTGACACAGAGAACGAAGTTCTGTTTAAAATTACTATACTTTTTGGCATTAGAAAGATAGTCTACAAAATCTGTTATTTTACCATACCATTACATAAATTTTATGTACTATAAAATCACACATACAATCATATTGAAGAATATATCATGCAATAAATGTTATGTTGGTATAGTAATTACTTAAAGATCGTACACGATATCTTTTCAATGTCAAAGGTTATAGCAATGTTTACTCTAACTTTTTCTCAGCCCATCCTCTTCCGTCAATACCTATTGCAGTTCAAAGAGATTGCTCCTTCACTCTGGAGCAACTTCACACTCTTTGGAAATCGCTACGTTTCCTCCCTTGTGACAAAATATACTAATAAATACAGGAAGTATAGGTTTATTCTTTATTGCACCGGAAGAGAATGGCACGGAGCCGTCTTTTGTCGTAATAATTGACAGTACAAAAAAACGTATCAATAGAACGGAGCTGCAAAAAGTACGCCGCTCCGAAGCATTTTGTCCCCATCATTTGATAGACAGGATAATTAAAGAAATGTGTCTATTAAAGTAGTCCCCGGTAAAGCAGGCTTACAAAAGTGTTCTCGTGACAGTCAGTTTCAAGTTAATGGTGTTCACAATCCAATCCACCAGACGTTGATAAATCGTGTTCGCTAGGACGTCCCGGCATTCTTTGGCCTCGTCGCACGTATGTCTTCTTCGAACAGCCGCTCCTTTCCTGATGAGACAATAATTTGTGAGTGACCAAGTGAATTTCTTCTGATCGATGCCCAGCAAATCGGCGACTGAAAAAAGGCCTCATTTTCTAACCGCGCAAGCTTCGATTTAATTGCCACAGGATAAGGGATATTGGATTACCTCGATTGGCCAGTTCCATGTTATGAATTTCCGCGTCGTTGTTCTGACCTTCGATGAATCGTATCTCCCCCATGTTGATGATGGCCGCCAAAATGTTCCACAAGAACTCAAAGTGCTCCTCCATTTCCATCAGCCTCATGTGCTCCTTGAACTCCTCAAATTTGGCCGAATTCCCGTACGGATCGTTTCTAACTTTGAACGACCGCTTGCTGCTGGTACTTTTGTCGCCGATCCGTAAAAAGCGTTGCTTCCTTCCGGGGTGTAGACCGTATTTTCTTAATTTTCCAGCGGCTTCCATGCCGTCGTAGAAATAGTACATTATGTGAAAGTTCGACTGGTTTCTGTTTGGTAAAAGTAAAGTTTTAGGGTAGTCGAAGGGTAGAGTTGTAGTTTAAATACACTTTTATTATAGAAAAAAAGAGTTATGCAACGTTTGAGTTAAAAGTTTGAGAAATATATAATATATGCAAGTAGTTATTTAAGTGTAATATCAGACATGCCCCTAGGGATAGGCAGCTGTTCATGAGCCACTGTAGGCAACGCTATTAAAAGACCTTCGCCTGGTGCGAGATTTTATCTCTTACAATAGATTAGTGAAACTGAACTAACTTGTCCCTCGATGAAATCCTCCACTTTTCAATCTGATAAAGCCAAAATATTGCGCCAGATGCTTTTCCGGTAGTACCATAAGTCGTTTGGATCTGCATCATGCACCTTGTGGAATTTGTGTTCAAAGGTGTCGCTGAATTGGTGAAAGCGTGCAGTATTTTAATTGCTCTTAATACCCGCGAGCCGGTGTCCTTAAGGCTCTAAAGAAACAAAAGATAACTGGGTTAATTTTGCCTAAGATAAGAATTTGAGTAACATGGCGGTGCCTCGGGAATAATAAATGAAAGTGTCCATACTTGTGTACACATACCTTCCCTAAGAACATGAGATGTGTAACCAGGTGCAGCATGTTTGTCGTCTTTCCGGAGTTACTTTCCCCGGCTAGAAGAATGTTCTGGGGTTCTTCATGATGAAGAACATCCTGAAAGGCACTGTCCGCTACGGAATATATATGCGGTGCGTTGTCTGACCTTGACTTGCATTGATATTTACAGTGGTACTACAAATTTGTAATTTCCGAATGGTTATTAAAATTATACAATAATTTAATAAGTTTGCATACAGAACTTATTTCATACATGAAAAATTAGCATATAAATTGAAATATTGTTGATATAGTGATAATAGTAATATGACGTACTTCTGGCCCATAAATATCCTGTTCTTCGTTAGGGTTGAGTACAAGTAAAACATCACCAACAAACGTGTGAAAATGACCCATTTGAAGTCTGTGATGCAATTCATCAAGTATGATATCTTCTGTTAAATTATCTAATCCAGCTAAATCCTCAGTATACATCGGTTCTGGTGCATTAGTTTGGTGGGTCTAAAATCGTATTCAGGTGAAAAAAAAATTCACAACATATTTAGTTTGTTTTTATTATATTAGTCAATGGACGAAAGTTACCTTTAAGAAATTCTTGTGTACAATCATTTCTTGTTTCTTTTGTTGCTTTCCCTTATGTTGCATTGATTCATTTAAGGCCTTGATTTCTTGAGTTAACTGGAAAACGATTTAGCTTCTTAATTGTTGTGTAATATAATATTTTAATATTAATTGTAAAATATTAATAAGTAATAATAAGTATAGTAAAAATAATTATAATTTTTTATTATAATACACACTGGGTAATCGTTGTCTGGTAATTCTGAAAGAAAAGGATGTTCCATAATTTCTGGCATGAATGGTCGATTGTCTTGATTCTTTTCTAAACATCTATAAAAGAAAGATCCAGGTTAATGTGAAGAAATAAGAAGATACATGTTTTATTCATATTATTTGAGTTAAGCAATTTTCATAAAGCAACTTGTTCCTAATTATACCTACTCTGCAATAAAGTCATTAAAATTTTGTGACCAATTGGACTGTCTGTACAGTGTTGGGGGAGGATTTCTAACAATTTGAAATAGTGCTCTAGTGGGGTGCATGTCTTGAAAAGGTGGCTTGCCATCTGCAAGCTCTATCGCTGTAATGCCAATGGCCCAAACGTCAGCTCGGGTGCCATAGCCATCACTATCTCCTTTACTCATGACTATTTCGGGTGCCATCCAACATGGTGAACCAATGCACGTTCTTCTTCTACCCATCTCTCCTTTCACAGCTCGGGTTAAACCAAAATCACATAGCTTTATTTCACCTTCTCTCGTTAGAAGAATATTATTAGCTTGAATATCACGATGTATAACGTTGTTCTCGTGCAAATGTAGAACTGCCTATAATTCATAAATGAAAAGAGAAAAATAAATTTAAGTTTATTGAACACTATAAAGTCAGATTGTCAATTCTAATCAATTTAACTTTTAAATCATAACTAATTTCGATTGGCTTCAAATCTAGACTTATACCAAACGATCCTATCTTCTTGTGCATCATTATAATATTTAACCTGATCAACCTAAAATTACATAAAAATTCAAAGAAATCTTTGCATCAAAATCTCAAGAATAAGAAAACAATATGCGCAATGAATGTCACCGAGCGGAATACAAGCGAAAATTCATTTTAATCCTCGAAACAATGTAAGGAGTTCGGAGCGTCTCGAGGGCCCCCTTATCCCGATAATAATAACCTCAATAAGTTTACCCGTGAGAGGGCCCGGCAACCGATTTGCCCCACACGCGCACCGGGGGAATCATCTTTATAGATTTACTGCAAATTGAACGATCTATAATTTGCAGCGGGGCACGGTTAACGCGCGTAACGAGCAGGGTCGGTGAGGAGGAGGCCGAGTGGCGGCGTTGCGGCATGTGCATGAAATCATTAATACCCGGCTCATCAACGCCGAGAAAAAGAGGTGCTCTTGAAACGAAATGAAAGGAAAGAAAGGAAGTAACACTAGGCGAGGAAGGGGGGGGGGGTGGTTGGTAGACGAGGGGGCCCTGCGTGCGCGGCCCCCCGGCATTTATTTTGCGTGTAATTTGCCGGCATTAAACGTCACCGGGGCCTGATTTACCGCAAGACTCGGAGCGTAGAAGAATCGCTACCGGGCCCGCGGAACACGTATGCCCGGGGTCCGCCAGGGGGCATGGGATACCCGATGCCAGAATCCCCGCGCAGGCCTTCTCGCTCTAACCGCGCGGGAGCGAGGGAGAGGTCGGACGCGGTCGGACTTGGTCTCGGGGGGCCCCGGGCGCGCCCGCTAATGATTTAGTGACAAATTGGCCGTGCCGTAAATATTATCGGGGCCCCGCGAAGAGTGGAATGCCGCTCCATTACCGAACGATACCGTACGGAATCTTATATTTTTACCCCAGCGGTTGCGGAGCGCGGCGCTTTTTTTTGCCCCGCGCCCCACTTGTCTTTCTTCACTTGCGAAATGATTGCGCAACGGAGAAACCGCTGGGAACGACGGGTCCTTTGTGCGTTTGTTTTTCGGGGCCAGCGCAAGAAAGGGCCCCGCGAATTAATGGCCGGGCATTAGTTTTCGGTTTTGATAAAGACTTGGGGCATATTTTACGCGAAAGTAATGATACGAGAGGTACTTAATTAAGTTACGTTCTTGAGCTGCCGGAGGAGTAAGGCCCGAGCGTGCACTAAAGAGGGGTAGTGTGGGGGGGGGGGGCAGACGGCAGAGAGAAATTAAATTTTTACGACGTACACACCAGTGCGCGCTTTTTTATCCCTCTTGTGGCACGCGTTTTTTTTTTGCGAACTAATTGCACAACTACATTCTTTTTTCTCCCCATCCCTAGATAAGCTGAAATGTCACGCGTGGAATTTTTACGCTGAGAAAAAAGTTGTATGAAAAATTACTATATCTTCTGATGTTGGAAAGATATTGTCAGTGATGTTTATAAAATTATTACACTAATAGTTAGTTTATATGCGGCGTGCTAAACTTTTTTTTATTAGTATTATGAATTTCCCTGGATTTATGGTGATTATTGCCGTACTAAATATTAAAAATTTACTATAACATATATAAAGTTTAACTTTAATAATGTACACATGTAAAGATTTAAAATAGCAAACTCTGTAAACAATATATATAGATATATATGCATATCCAATGTGTCCAAACATATGGCATTTATATTACATATATGTGATTTGCATCACATAAATGGCACATACATGTGGCTTATGTAATTTGCCCCACTTATGTAACATATTACATATATGGACACGTAACCACGCATACAAACGTGACCATACATGTAATGGATATGATAAACCTATATGTTGTATGTATGATAAACATGTCGTACATGCAGCATGTATTCTGTTATATATGTTGAGTACATAAAATTTTATTTGATTTTTATATCAGAAGACATAGTAATTTTAAATACACGTATAGCTTTTTTTATAATTGATTAAACATATTACGTATACCATAAATATAAAAATATTTTATATTTCGAAACAAAATCTTTCATCCCATTATACATTTCGTTTATAATAAATTCGTTAATTTACTGTCAGTACAAAAAAAAATCAGTAATTAATTGATTGAAACCTTTCATGAGAAACATATGACATTGGTTGAAAATCACAGTCGAAGGACAGAAAATTGTAATCGGTTTAAATTAAATTTTGGTGGGAAGAATATTTTTTACATTCTTCAAACTCATAATTTAAAAATTATTATAAAGGGTTTATAATATTACAGAGCATTGTATAGAATTAATTTAAAATCAGTACAAAATTTTTAAATAATTTTGAGATAATAAGAATCTATAATTAAGATAAAATTTTGCAATATGAAGAACAATTAGATTTGCAATCAAAATATTATATATTATTGTAGTAATAAATACAGAAATCTTACGTATATTTGTATATGTGGTTACGTGTGTTTTTAATGTTTTTATTCTACTAATAGAATGTTAGGGTATCATTGGCGTGTTCCTTAACATCTGTTACAATTTGTATTAAAATCATCTGCAAAATAACTCCAATAATAATATCGTTTTCCGTTTTACGAATAATGCCTGGATACACGCACATCCTGGTGTTTGCATGTTCATTGAGGTGTCGGTTTCAACTTCTCTTGTAATAATGTCATTATCGTTTCATTTAGATGAAAAACACTACAAATTTAAAATTTATTAAATAAGTAAACAATAATATTAAATAATAATTCAGTAATTTATTTATGCATCATGAGTATTGCTTTATTCCAAATTATCAAAACTAAAATATGATAATAGAAATAGTATCTTTTTCTTTTTAAATTAAAATTTAACATTTCGCTGACAGAAAATCTGTTACACGTGCAAAACATTATTTTTATAATATACATCCATTTGTATGACTTTGAACTGCTAATTTAATTTTTGCATTACTTAAGTGACATGAAAGGTTTCAAATCCTAATCGATATATTAGTAGTAAAAACAAACGTACGGAAAGGAATAATACAAATGTTCAATAATATTTATATTAAACCTTTTAATATAATTCGATCTTATACTTTAGTTTGATAAGTGGTAATTAAAAATATAAGTTATATTACTATATAACTTTTCCATCAATAGATTTAAACTTAACTGTCCTTCCGTTTATAATGGGACTGAAGTACAAAACATTTTCTAAATACAAAATATAGACAAATCAATGTTTTTATTTAATATATCTATGCCTTTTCATATATAAATAATCAATGATTTATTTATTATTATTCAATTTCATCGTGATGAAAGTTGCGACGAAAAATATTACTGTTTTTAACTTTGTTTCGCTTACATGTCAATCTTTGAACAAATATCACTGTTATTAAAAGCAAAGACACCAGTTTTAAATGTCAACTGATATGTATCTGAAACATAGTTAAAACCTAATATTTTCCTTCACATTCCCATCAGTACAGATTCCCTCAAAAGCGTTTCAATCTTCAGTTTCATACGTTTACAATCTGGATCTGTACAATCCGGATTGTTAACTTAACAATCTCTTTCTTTTTTCAATTGTATACGCGCGAAGGAGATAAAGAAAGAAAAAAAAAGAAAAGAGGAAAAAAAGAAACGGAAGGAAAGAAAGCAAGCGCGGACTCTTATGCGAAGAGCAAGTGGGGTAGTCAGCGAATGAGTTTGACTAGCCCGCGCACAATGAGAGAGTCTTTGCACTCGTGTGATCTTGACGTCGGCAGATAGAAGAGGACCGGGTGGGTTTCATTTGCGAAGAGGTTAATTAGCGGGCCATCTCGGCTGCCTTATGTGTAATTTATACGCCGCAGAATGCGCCCATTGACGCGGTGTTCTGCGGATAATGCATTCGCGCATGGCTCGAGAGCGACCGTTTGAAACCGGTCGACGCCGATGGATAGATGGAAGTGCAACGCCGTCCGCAGACAAAGGCCTCCGGGGGACATACCACCGTCCACAATTATGTTATAATAACGTGGCTACCAACTACCACTGTTGTCCCGCTCGGCCATGCGGATGCTATTTATTGCGCGCACCACGCCGAGATTGGCCGCTCTTTGCCTAGATGCGTCACCCCCCCCCCCCCCCCCCCCCCCCCCCCCC